>VTPC01004451.1:67994-160663 GCA_011009095.1 Ignelater luminosus
CATCTCATTTAACCGATCCTGTATCTCCTACCGTTTCCAAGATCCCCATGCTGTGCATCCTTATCTTGGACACACTGTATAGGAGACTCAAGCTGAATTTCTAAGAAGCTGCAGGATTTTATCTTTTAGTCGAGATTTTCCAAAGAAAACTACAATTTAGAACTTCTGGCGCCTAAATCTAACTTCACCACAGTTAGCAAAATAATGACATTCTTTGAAGAACTCTTGGCTGGGCAGATTGATATAAAGGATGTTTTAAGAAATTACTAAGTATCATGACTCTAACATGAACCAGAAAGGTGATCTTATACTTAAAGTAGAATGTGAAGACAGTAAATCACACATTAAAGTGAGAGAGAAAGGGGAAAAAATCGAGTAACTTAAAGACGACCAGCCACTCCAAAGACAAGATTCTTCTTAGGAGGGAAAAAAATTTAAGACCCCATAAGTGATTGTTCATGAAGAGAAATTTCTTAACGAACACAATCAGGTAGCTACTCATTCAAGTTAAGAAGGTATCATTTGAAGATTTTCATTTTTTTTTTGTCCAGGTAGTGCAAACTTTGTTATGTCCAAGATTGACATTCCTATTCAATTAAGAATACAGGGTGGCTCAACGAAAACGAAACAGACTGAATAAATCGAAGATACAGTGTATGAAATCTAAAACATAGAAGGCTTCATGATTTTCAAATTAGTAAATTTGTAAACATAACAACATCATAAACATGATAGACTTGCTAGAATGGATACAAGATTGTCAAATTAAATGAGAACAAATATCAAACTTAAAAACTTGAAGATATGTTTTATATTTTACACCCTGTATCTTCCAAACAAATCGACCGAACTAAAAAATTCAAACTGGGCAATATGGATAATTGAAAGACCTTTCTAATGACATGCCACTTGAACCCCGTTCCCATTAGAGATCTTTGAAGGTTGATGCCCCCCTTCCCCTAGGGGGTTGAAGTTTATGGTTCGAATTATACATCAAAAAATGTCCCCTTCCCAATACAAATCAACGTGTTTTTGCGTTTTTTCGAAAAATTTCTTTCGTAGTTGTTATTCAGTCTGTTTCGTTTTCGTTGGGCCACCCTGTATAAAACAGCTTACTTAGTAACAGATTCCTGACTAATCTGCACTGTTGCTGTTCGGCTTAGCTCACGAAATGTCGTCGATGCGTGGCATTCTTGGATGCGGGAGCACCTCGTGGAAAGCAGACTTCGCGTTGAATGCTGAATCATATGGATTTCTGTATTGGAAGTTTCACGTAGATTTTCTTTCTAATTTCCCCTAGGACGTAGAGTTCCTTTTAGAAGTACAGGAGGCCGCCTGCGGTGTTGTAATTGCAAACGAACCCTCGCTCTCAAATGCAATCTTCTGCTGGTTGTTCGAATGGTGGGCTGCATGAATACTTCGTCGCGACGTTGATCATTGCCAGGGTTACGATTAGATTCTATTTTGTGGAATTACGTGATGGGAGTTTTGTGATCTGTATGGCAAATAGCCTTGACTCTTCGTTGAAGACGTCCGCGATGCTGAAACTCGTGTTTCGATGGGTCCATAGCTCGGGTTCTGGTCGATCCGGACCTTAGTTTAAAAATGGCCTGTCTGGCATCTCGAGCCTGTTTGGCATCTCCGTCCTCTCTGGTCTGGGCTGTCGATGTCGTGTCGTTTGAGCCGTTCGGGCTTTTCGGATCTATCGGTCCGTTCGCGTTTCTCATTCTTGTGGGACCTGTCGCGTTTATTAGGTCGATCGGGTTTTTCGAGCCGTTATTTTTATAGTTATCCAAAGCGGACCATTTTGTACTACGTCGGACCTAGATCTTTTTTGTACTAACCCGGGCAAGCATTATTTTCATATTTTACTTCGGGTTTTTGTGCGACTCGGTTCAAACGTTGCATTTAAATCAGGTCGGACCTCAATTTGAAAATGTATCAGGCTTACATCTGGTCAATCGGACCGTTCGTTTCTGTCAGGTCTTTTGGGTTTTTCGAGCCTGACGATTTATGCGGGCCGTTCGGGCTTGTCGGGCGGTTCGACCCTCTCGGGCCGTTTGGGCATGTCGGATCGTTCGGCCCTATCGGGCCGTTTGGGCTTTTCGAGCCGGTCAAGAAGTTGCCGTATTCTTTTCGAGCTGCATCAGGTTTATCTCTTAATTGAACCGGGCTGGGCAATTTCGACCCGTGCAGGGTTCCAGCACGTGAGATCTCACATGAACGCTCTTCGGGATCTATCTTGTAGAGAGTTTATCCGTAACGAGGGAGTCACGATGTGCAGAAGTGGGCCACCCTGGAGCTGTAATCGCTTTTTACACATGACTTGGGTTTCCGGACCTGTGGAGACGGTGCTGAGCTGGAGCTGAAGCGAATTAAAGAGGTTTCGAGAGGTGCATCAAAGGCTTGATTTTGCACGAAACTGAAGTTTGCTGCTGTGCACATGAAGATTTTGGGTGGTGGCTTCTGGTGGCTGAATCGATGAGTGTTATCCCTGCCCCAGAAGGGGCTGGTGTTAATTAATAGATGATGTCAACTGTTCTGTAGGGGTAGCTGGCCTGGAATGGTGACGTTGTGGAATTTTGACTGTCCTTGGTCAGTGGTTATTGTCTTTTACCCTTGGCGGGTCCTACTCTTACTTTGGATAGCCTGGCGTAATCCCGACGATGAGGGTTTTAGCGAAAGTACAGTAGGTCACAGTTTTACATAGGATTATCAGCTTTCCCTCCTCAATGGTTTGGGGAACATATTTTGCCAGCAGCTGTTTCTTTCTCGCGAATTCTGTAGAAGATTTGTTGATGACGTTTGAATCTAAATACGACGGGCTTTTTTAAATTCCACTAGACTCGAATTGGGTTGCAAAACGACGTGTCTACTGTTTCGCAGATAAGGTGACCAAATTTTTTGGAATTCTCGTAATCAAATCCATTGAACTCTGGAAATGGTGGCGGCGGTAGACTGCTGGTGCTACTGCTGCTAGTTGGCAAGTTGACGTAGAAGGACCGCTGTTACCTCGCTGTCTTTCTCTTCGAGTTTCTTATTAGACCTCTGGAATTCTTCTTCGAAGGTGCATTGTCTTGGTACTGCCAATTGTTACCGTTCGACCTAGCTTAAGAAATGATGATAATGCGTGATCTTTTTGGATGCTGGAGCAAGCTTTGTGTTGGAGGCTTAATGCGTAGATTTCTTTAAAATTGGGACGGTTACATCCAAAATAAAAGGTATAATATGGGATAAACGCGACTAGGATTGGCCAGAGAGACCACCGTAAGCGACAACACTGGATTATAGAGGGATCTGCGAGTCGGTTCCAGTCACTAATTATCTGTGACAGTTGTGTTGCACCTTTTTCAAACTGGAAAGTGCATTTGGATCTTGACAATAGCAAAACGGCAAGAGATTTGTACTTTATACCCTTGCAGAAGATAACAGTAGCATTGACTTTCTGACTAGAGGGTTTATGAGAATTTCTGGAAAAGAAAGACGTCCTAGGGTAAAGTTATAGAGGACTGTCTTATTGTTCCAGGATTAGGTATTTGATTTGGGGACGATAATTTGGTGTTATCCTGCAGCGCCTGAATAAGTCTAGTTCGGGGTCTTGCGCGTTGGTGACTTCGATCTTGTATTCTATGTAGAGAAGCCAAGAATCTCGTAGGATACACAGGATAGAAGTCCATGAACTTGACGTATTACATATCCAAAAGACAGAAGGTTTGTTTGTCAGAAAACATCCCTTGTCTGATTGCTCTTATTAAAGTTTTCGGTGGTTTTCCTTAGTGGTATTGATGAATTCCGGTACAGTAATTTCCTCTTATCTATCCCATCCGTATCTTCACTAATCGTAAAATTTCTGTTTTTGGCAGAAGAGTCTAAAAATGACAAAAAGAATAAAAAGACAGCGTAATTATAATCTATAGCCATGGATTTATAATCTAAAAGTTGCATTTGCAAGCTCAAGTATTTGAGGTCCATATTGAAATCGAGCATTTGCATACAAACAGTAAAATTCTAAAGATGAATTAGGAAGAGATATCCCTTTTTGTTGAGAAAGAAGCAAAGACGACATTCAAATATAGATTTCTCGCTTCCCTAAAAGGGGAAAAATCCCATTAGGAAAGATTTAAAATTGTTATTTTTTGTTGGCAGAATATGCGCCACCCTAACCAGATTTTTAAGTTCCACAAAATGACAGTTTTTATACTAATTCTACCCTAACTGTTCATTTTTTTCTCAACAAAAACCACTGTATCAGTTTACAGCCACACGCAGAGATTACGTTCAGACCTCTTTTTTAGGGACAGTTTGACAAATTCTAACAAGAAGCATAGGAAAAGCCTGTCTCTTCAATTCGGATATCCTGTTTAAAAGGGCTTATAAATTAAAAATAATTTTGTTGGATTTAAATTTATATTCAAACCAAACTGGCAATTTTATGCAACAGGATCAAAACGTAAATAATTATTATACAATGAAAACGTTAAGAATAGCATGAAAGCGCTAATCCCACCGACGACCATTGTTTCATAAATGAATGAAGACTAAGAACAGTCTGCAACAAGATAATTTGCTATTGTTCGTCGAATATAATCGTTTTTGGCTGGACAGCGGTGCTTTGTGGAGATTTAGGACGTTCATGTCTTAAGAATATTAATTTAGTACGGAGCCACCATTCAATTATTCATGTATAGGAATATTATAAAATGATTTCCAAAACCACATATTGAATATTATTGTTGCAGCACCACAGATGTTAATTTTGGGAGCTTTAAAAGCTATTTTGCGTAAATCCCATACCTACGCTACGGTATAATAAATCACTAAACAAAAACAACCCCGCACCGATATGAGAGCAAAAATATATTGCCTTTGACAAATTAGGGCGGAAGAGTGGGCCAAATTTTGTTGAAACTGTTGTTTCCTAATAATCTTTGGCCGGCTCGAGTTGATCACGCATATAAATATTATGTTTATTAGATGAGAGAAGCGGTAACAGGATGTGATATGGACCGGAAGGACCGGTAGACAGGCGGTCTGCGCGCGGCCGGCATGCAAACTGCCCGAAGTGTGCTGTTGCGGTGTGTTGGGTGCTAGACACCTCCTGTCTGTCACCTTCCTCTGGCTCATTTCCCGTCTGACTTGACATCACTAAAAATAGATGTTTGTATGAAAAGTACCCAAATATGAAAGATATTATATTTTAGTATGGTGAATGGACGCGCAAATTTGTGTCTATTAGAAATGTTTGTGGGCAGGAAAGGGAATTTTAGAATGAAAACCGAAACTGAAGTAGATAAATCGTTCTACTCATTTACTGATCGATTTAATCAGTAATTAAAACTTTGATTGTCATATTAGATTAAGTATACACAACTGAAATTTCCGTTCATTTCCACATCTTTATAGTATAAAAATTTACAAACTTGTGAAATTTGCATAGACATAGCAGTCTAGTTCTCTTTGGACATCATTATGAATTTATTAGACATTTTTAGTTTAAGAAACACGTATGTATGTCTTTTAATTGAAAGTCTTGACGTGTATGCTGACTAAACTTATGAGTGACGTTAACATTGCTAGCTGAAAATCTATCTTCATCGTTCATTATTGTCTGAACATTTTTTTAAGGAATCAAGTAGAAGCTACAGCATAGTATTTCTAGCATAATAAGTCCAAGATGTCGAACACCTATAACAATTAATATTATACACTAAGTCAACACACTTTCGTTTATCCTATTTCCATTTAGGAGGTAGATTGCAGTATGACTCCGTCAGTACAATGACGACTGCATTTTAGCTGTTAAAAAAAAAATAAAAAACGATCGATGGTACCCGGATCTTCCAAAAGCCATTCGTCCACCACACCTAACAGTCCAAGTCCCGAGACGATACGACCAGCCGTTCCTGAAAGACGAAAGAAGCGTCAAAAATAAAAGACGATCGATGGTGACCGGATCACTTAAAAGTCGTTTCTCCACCACGCCTGACAATCAAAGTCCCAACTCGATAGGACCAACCGTTCTTAAGATACAGATGTATGTATGTATAAAAAACAAAAGACGATTGGTGGTGCTGGAATCACTTGAAAGTCGTTACGACCAGCCGTTCCTGAAATACGGGACAAGTGGAAGAAGTGTCAAAAAATAAAAGACGATTGATGATGTCCAACTCGATAGGACCAGCCGTTCGTAAGATACAGGATGTATGTATAGAAAACAAAAGACGATTGGTGGTGCTAGAATCGCTCGAAAATCGTTTCCTCACCACACCTAATAGCTCAAGTCCGATCTTGATAGCATTTACCCGTTACCAAGATACAGAATATCTGAAAAAAAAACAACAAAATCTCTTAAAAACCATTCCTACATCTCACCGAGAAGCCCAGCTCCCAATACAATACGATCAGTCGTTCTTGATATACAGGATATCTCTAAAAACAACAAAACACAATCGCAAATCCCAAACTCGATATGACCAGTTGTTTCCGAGAGACTGCACATTTGTCAAAACTAGCAAAGACAATCGATAGTCAGTTTCCTCACCACACCTAAAACTTCAACTCTCGTTCCCTAATACGGTAACATATATCGAAAAAGAAACCAAAAGACTAACCATGGGTGCAGGATCGTTTAGGAATCGTTCCCCTACCATACCTAACAATCAAAGTTCTATTTTGATAGAACCAGCCTTTCCTGAAATACTAGATATTTGCGAAAAAACAAAACACGATCGATGATGTCTAGATCGTTTGAAAGCCATTCTTCCACCACACCTGGCAAGTTCCAACTCAATAGGATCAAACGTTCCGGAGATATGATACTATAACTGTCAAAAAAAACAAAAGGCGATTAATGGTGCCAGAATCTTCCGAAAGCCGATCCACCACCACACCTAACTATCCAAGTCCCTTCTCTATATCACCAACCGTTCCTGAGATACGGAGAAAAACAAAAGACGATCGATGGTGTTCGGATTCTTTAAAAGCCGCTCCCCTTTAACGCCTAACAGTCCAAGTTCCAATTCGATAGCACCAATCGTTTCTGAAATATGAAATACTTCTCAAAAAAACAAAAGACAATAGGTGGCGCCAGCATCGTTTGGAAGTCATTTCCTCTACCTCATGAAAATTCCTAGGGTCTTTATAGTAAACTTGGAGAGATACCACTTATCCTCTCGTCGTTGTCCGTCATCGAACACCCGATTGATTTATGGGGGAAAAACTAAAGTAGATGTTATAAGGACAAAGAAACGGCTTGTCTCTCTAAGTATATCCTGGCGCGATTGTAAAATTAATGAGACGATTACGATTCTATTAGTATTCACTCGGTACGTGACCGAATTGCAGTCTCTGTATTTAAGGTTAGGATCTTGACATGTGAAGTGTCATTATCTGACATTTTATATTAAACATCTGAAAGCTAACATTAATTGTCAAATAACAAGCATACAATGAGCACTTCGATCACATGCCAGTTTCCTTTTCCTTAAATTTCTACTTTAATTTTTTTCATAAACAAATCGGGTGTTTCGAAGCTGTAGCTAGGATTGAATGAGCACTCATGGGGGTATCTAAGGTAGAGCCTTGCACGATAAATCCGATAACTTCTTAATTGGTCCGGAAAGCCCGAAGGATCGGGAGACCAAGAAATCCAGCCCGTGTTACTACGGTACAGTACGAAACTTTTCCATTTCAATTCAGTATCAAAATAATGCTTCTTCGGATCAGTACGAAAATAACGCATGTCGGAGTCAATTCAGTTCAGTACAAAAATAATGGCTCGAAAATCCCTACCGACTCGATAAGTTTGACAGGGTCGACAAGTTCGAACAGCCTGACAAGCCCGACAGGGTCAAAAAGCGCGACCCAACAGGCTCGACAGGCCCGAACAGGCGGAGAGGCTCGGGTAGCCCGGTTAATCCGACGTAGGAAGGTCATCAGTTAAGAATAAATAAATAAATAAAGTAGCGGCTCGTGGTGCAAAAATATGGGGGATTGCAGCTTTTGTAGGTAGCAAACAAGGCTCAATGTGATGACCGGTTTGCATTCGATTTGCAAACCGCAGGTGTCTTAAAGTGCGTTTCGACTTTGCGAAGATGAGTCTCGCGAGGCTACTTCGGGGCATTTTTACATCGGAATGTCTGGCCAACACGAGCCAGCATGAGGCGTCAGTCTCGGTTGTGTTTGAGAACAAAATCACGAAAATTTGGTCCGCACAGCGCGAGTCCATTGGAGGTGTCTTTCGAGCATGTTCAAGAAAAGACAGTACTCGGTTCGCATTGAAACAGCTTCGCAACTAAGTTGGTACACTTCGTTACGCAACACAGTTGAAATGAGAAGGATTATGTAACTATTCGGTTTGCACACGCCTTGCAAACCAAGTATTTTTGCAATATTGAATTGAAGAATATAAGGTTGATGTGGCTGCTAAAGCAACGATTAACTTTCTCCACTTCAACGATTTCCACAACTTGAAAAACTTCTTGTGAATTCAGAACTACAACTGACAACTTATTGGGTTTTAGAGTTATAAAAGAAAACTTGGCACTTAACTAGTTAGAGTTAAGAAAGGCGCGAGAATACAGAATATTTGTTGAAACAATATTTTATGGTGATGAAAGATTGTTTGCAAACAAATAATGGGCCAAAATTAGACTTTTGAAATGTCACAGGTTATGGGCCCGTATCATTCCAATCTAACTTTTCAAACCAGTCGAGTCTTTTACGTTTGTTAATTCCAACGTTTTTCAATATTTTTACCGATACGATTCACTACAGTCATAGTCTAAGCAGACATTGGCGACTAGAAGATTTGGCAGGTCTGGTTCGGATGAACTCTGCTTTGCTTTGCAGTTCCCGTGATCAATTGAATTTCAAGTTACTCATCATTTATCTTAGCTTGTCAGACCTGTCTGAACGGATTGTGAAGAAGGGTTATGCCCTCCATTTAAAATATTCTTTAAAGAAAACTGAAAAGATGGAAGAAAAAGTTGGAATTGTGGAAAAACAGAATTTTCTTGTGGTCGTGCCATATTAATCAAGAGGAGGAGACCACATTTCTCGCAGGTATGTAGTTATTTCATTTAAATATCTGTTGTAATAATTAAAATACAAAATTGAAATTTAGGTTAGGTTAGTTGCTCGCTTGCTCCGAATCGAAAATTATAAAATAGAAAATTCGTTATTTCCTATTTTCCTAAAAATCTGTCATATTTAATATTCTTAATATCCAAGCAGGATATGAAAACACCTAAAATGTAAAAATTTTAACAAGTCGATGACATTTCGCACTTGTTTTCTATTTACACTGTAAGTACCGTAAATGTAAGAGAGCACGTAGTACTTATACGCGTTTATGTTATTTACACACTTTTCGTATTGACATTTTCTTGAAGAAAACACACAGCGACAACTTGTAAGAATTCGCAGACGTGACAAAAACAAAGCAATATCGCGCCTTTAATGACCATCGCTACCGGTGAATACAAAACAATTACAATTTCAGTAGGTAACTAGATTTTTGATGTTGTTTTACATTTTATTATTAATATTATAATTTAGATTGTCCAACATAGTCAAAATTACGTGCAGTAACAATAAAAAAAGATCAAAAATATATTCCGTCTCAGATATTGGGAGATCATTATTATTATTGGATTATTGTAACCATAAGCAGACCATAACAGCACGTTATACCTATTTCAAACTTATATAACGGTGGTAACCCGAACCTTGCGAGCTGCAGCTGCCGGCCGGTGTCACATCCGCCGAAATATGCGTTTCATCCCCTACCCTTGAAAGAAAAAAAAACTCATTTCATTATGAAGGTTGGTAATAAACTTAGCGGTAGTTTTGTGTTCCTAAAGACCTATGCAAATCTACTAAAGTTATCAACACATCTTTAAAGTTTTATTTTCTTTCACTTTTTTTTATTCCTCCAACGTCAAGGGATTCGAGATTGATTGTACCTACTTTAATAAGTTTAATATAATTTTATTTTCGATATAAAAATATTTGGAAGGTACCTACAACTAACCATTTTAACAAAAGAATCCTTTGTTGACAATGTAACAGTGAGTGTATAAGTAGCGGAAAATAATTTTATAAGAGGGAGGGCACGCGCGACATAATGTCCTCACTCGCATCTGTCAGAGTGCAAACATCGTAAACTGAAATTCAACACCCACATTCGGAAGTGGCACAAGGTGTCTGCCATAAACTCTTGTTGCTGCTGCTGCTGCTGTTGTTGCTGGTTTGGTCCGGATCTGTCTAGTCCCATGAGGTTGCACATTTCACCACACAACGTCAGCTTATCCTACTTGGGGATTTGTTAAGGTTTCAAAAAATGTAATACACACTCCATAAGCAGGCCCAATTGAAGCTCATCCACTCCCAGATAACACAAAGAGATAAAAAGACTATCTAAGGGTCCAATCTTGTAATCTGTCTAGGTCCCGTGAATAAAAAGGATGCAGGATGAGCTACTTATGGCCGTTTTTACAAGCAGCACGTGCATCTAGATCCTAACGGGACACACATATTATAAACACTTCAAAAATGTTAACACGCGCGGTCAAAAGACATAAAGTGAAAACCATTTAAAATTTAAATCGTGAACGAACCTGACTTGAAAAGTTTTATGAAAATCGTAAAAAATATCGCGCGGCAGAAAAAGAGAACACGTTGATTAATCCGTTAATTTGTCAGCTGCATCCCTATTAACTTTGCATGAATTTAAGCGTATTATCGCACTTATCTATCATTAAACTATTAGATTTAATGCATGTTAAATGCGTCACTCGTCGTCGTTAATGACCCTGTTTATAATGAAGAAGAAGCTCCTCGTGTGTGTGTCTGTTTTAATGATGTCTTAAAAATTAAATTAAAGGCATTAGCATTTACCCTTTCCAAAATTCTAAAGTTAGCTATTTTTCTTTACTTTCTTTTCCGATTATGTTTCTTTGCTAAATTCACGTAGGTAGTCTATTTAAACTGCGCTTGACAATATTGTGTTAAAACGATTTTACACTCAGTTAATTCGAATTAACAAATCCAAAGACGTAGCCTTTTGATTGAATTGCGAAAGATGAAGGAACTATTAAAAATTGCTTGTGAATGCCTTCCATCACGCTAGAGATGCCAATTTCCTTGTAAGTGAAAACGGCAATTCTTTTCAAAGCAGAGTTAGATGGAATTTCTGTTATACTTAATAGAGTTCTCTGTTAAACGTGGCCATCCACGATAATTTAAAAAATGGCCAAAATTCAAGTTTTTTTGAAAAATGTAGGATCTTCCGAATCCGACACGTACGTTGAGTTATAGAATATCATTCAGGACAAAAAAAAATGCCACCTCCGATGGTATATTTCGTTTCAGAGTCGAGTTTCCGATCTCCACCCAAACCAAGAAATCTTCACTTCAACATTGATACCCGCCGAGTCTCCTACCGAAGACTTCATAGAGGTCCAGCAGGAATCCCTGCGAAGCCAACACAAGATGAACAAGTCCCAGAGGAAGCGGGCAGTCGCTCAACTTCAACAACCCCGGATCCTCTTCAGTCGCCCAGGACTGAATTGCGCGCCGCCACCGCCCTTCAACGGAGCCAAGGCGTGACAACCAGCACCGACCCCGAACCAGACCACGACGACGGTTTTAGAAACGTCGCCGGTCATTCCAGGACGAAACCCCGTCACGTGTCCTCCAATGATGCCCCCCATAATCCTCCACGCGAAGGGCAGTTGGGTTGGCATCTCGTAGAGCTTTACAATCTCGTCGTCACAAAGGCCAAAAACCTGCGTGACGGCATTATGATCCAGCCGGCGACGGTGCGGGACTTCTACGGAATCCGAGAAATCCTCAACCAGAAGAAGATGCCATACCACTCCTATCAGTTACCCGCGGAGAAACCAATCAAGGTCGTCCTTCGGGGTGTCTCTGAAGTCATCACCGCCGAAGAGGTGAAAGAAGAGCTATCCAGAAGAGGTCACCCAGTCAATTCCGCCCACCGGATGCACCGCGGTCCGGAGAGGATCCCCATGCCTTTGGTCCTCGTCCTCCTGGACAGGACCGCTGAAATCAAGGAGATTTTCCGGGCCACGGAGGTGTTCGGCCTGGAGATCGCCGTTGATCATCAGAGAAAGAAGACGACGATGAACCAATGCCACCGATGCCAGAGATTTGGCCACTCGCAGCGAGGCTGCAACGCGGTGCACACTGGTCTGAAATCACAAAAAGCTGGCCAAAAGTAAAAAAACAAATTTTCCATTTCGAGAATTTTAGTTTGTAGATTGTATACTTGGACGTTTGAATTGTCAAATTCCGCACAAATATCTCTCGGTGTGTGATGACTGTGAGAGAGGGGGGCAGTTTAAAAGAGCCACTTGATCAGTTCGAACGTGTTGAAAACAAATCTCTAAAATAAGGTATTGTTTAAATAATGCTGTTTCATTAATTATTAACCCTTTTTGAAGATTTAAAATGGATAAGTCAGATAAAGATACGTAGAATTATAATTGAAATAAGTGATGTGCTGAAAAC
This sequence comes from Ignelater luminosus, assembly GCA_011009095.1. Classification (NCBI taxonomy): domain Eukaryota; kingdom Metazoa; phylum Arthropoda; class Insecta; order Coleoptera; family Elateridae; genus Ignelater; species Ignelater luminosus. Next base: position 80,529 of record VTPC01004451.1, read on the forward strand.
AAAAATTAAAATTATTCCAATGCAATTTTTTCAAAACAATCATAAAAAAAAACTTCACAATTTACAAATGTAGAGAAACAACTATGAATTCAGCAGAATTCTGTGACGACCTTGATTACCCCATACCTGTGATTCAATGAACTAACATAATTGACAAAGAACAGCTGCTCATAGGTGTTCGAACAAAAATAATGCACGTGTTTCGCAATAGCTGTCAAAATACTTATTTGTATGATGGAATTCATTTTCAGCCGAATCGAGCGACTCGAAAAAATCTTGTACGCCATATTGGATCCTCCATTTTGGATTTTTGAATTTTGACACTACAATTGTTATTAGCGACCTCAGAAATATGATGAAATTCATTTTGAGCGCAATCAAGCGACTCAAAAACATCTTGTCCGCCATATTGGATCCGCTATTTTGAATTTTTGAATTTTGATTCTACATTCGTAATTAGAGATCTCAGAAATATGACGAGATTCATTTTTAGTCCAATCGAGCAACTCAGGAAAAATTTTGTCCGCCATATTAGATTCGCCATTTTGGATTTTTAGATTTTGACCTCTAAATCGTAATCAGTGACCTCGAAAACTACAATATGTAAATCTTCGTGGACGTAGAACAACGTTTTTATATTTTGACCAAGTTTTCTAGATTTACGACCACTGTGCGGCGGCCCCCAGGTGCTTGAAATGAAGTGCCCATCAGCTGTGGCGGTCCTCATCAAGATAACTACAGGGGTGCCCTCAGAATCCCCGTGTAGCAAGAGCGCCGACTGACAACGCATCTACCTCGGGAGAGCGGTCCACAGCAGCTACAATCCGGGGCCGCCCAGCCTGCCTCCTCCACACCCGGCGTGAAACGCAAACCATCCGCACCAGCCAGAAGCACCGGCTTCGGCTTCACCACGCTCTTCAGGGCACTGCAGACGCTTGATCGGAACCTTTGCGAGACTTCCGGCCTCGCTGAGATGCTGTCCACTGTAAGTTCCTTCGTGCAAGAAGCCATGGCTTCACTGAGAGCCTAGAAGACAGGAAGCCACCAATCGCCTCAGGGCCTCAACATCACCCCCTCCCCCAGTTGGTCTCGACCGGAAGATATACCGAGCAACGTAGTTAGCGTCTCCAGCGTTACGCTCGCATTCGGGAGGCCCAGTACATCCCCGGACTGCCTGTTCTCTCTAGTTTCCCCTAGTCGTGAAAGCAAATGCCGGAATAGTATTTTCCACGACCACCCATCCCACCGTCTCCCAATTCACTAATCCACCTACCCGGTTGAGCCCGATGGCAGCGTCGATACCCCGGGGCCACCGGGCCGGCCTGTGGCTTCTCACGGGCGGGGCCCGTTTTTTTTCTTCTTCATCCTTTCTCCGCCTCTTATCGACCGAACAACATCGGCATCGTCAACAAGAACCTAGATTTGGAATCTACCAGGAACCAACCCAGGACTACCGAAGGATCGCCTCGGATCATCATCGAACCTTTCGGGGGCGCCGCACTTCCTTCCCCGGTCCCTTGCCTGCCTGGACGCAGCTATTTACCGAAGCATGCGAGCCTTTTGCAGTCGGCGGCCACTTCCACTCACTTGTTCACATAGGGCTGGAGAGAGCTATACAGCTTCTAAAGCCGCCTTTGCGATGATAAACAAAATTCAAAGTTATACCGAAAAAAGACACCACTCCCGAACGGGAGGGATGAAAATGAAAAAACAAAAGAGTGGAAGTGAAACAGTTGACTCGTGTTGTCGATGATGTCTGCGACAGATGGTAGTGGTGAAAAGAACTGGAGGAAGGACTTGCTAAAACCGGGTATCTACGCAGGACGGCAGTACTCCAGGACTGAAACATACAGAGGGAATCACTAGAGCTGTTTCATTAGCCGGATCTGTCAGATCCTCAGCAGATAAAACGAGAGTCTGTGAAACAACAAGTGAGAGTTCTAAGATGTGGGTGTGAATAAGATTTATGAGTGAACCGAGAGGAAGTTTTGTTGGTTGTGACCAATCACGTTCAAATAGTTCATGTTGGGTGAGAGATGGAGAAGGCTGCTTTCGACTTCCAAACGGAATATCTGTCTTTGCATCTCCGATAGCGGTCGAGGGCGAAGATGTTCACAGCGCAGTATCGAATCGTACTAAAGTGACAAATCTACATTTCTACAGTTTCAAAGACATTGACCTGGTCACCTCGCCCGTAAGAAATCTCAATACACAATTGAGCCTCAACGTTTTCAACTTATTGACGCATAAATGGAAACAGCCAGGACTCTGAAAATGTCACACTAACGTTTCGTTGCATTTTCCGGCTTGCCATCAACCATGTTCCATCATCAAGTCAATCGAAGCAATGTAAGAAACCTAAACAGAATGTCTGGGTAATGTTAAGAAATGAAATTACCAGACTTTGTTCGACTCTTATTTATTACTTTCCTGTTTCAATGTTTTTGCCCATTAAGAAGGCACTATGCCAACAAACTATAGAATGATTTATTGCATGGACTCGCTTGGGATGGCTTTAGTTGAAGTTTCCGTGCCTAGTCGGGGTCATCGGGCACTGGTTTTTAGTATCGAATGAAGGTCTTTATGGTCTATCATGTTAACCATTAAAACAGTTGTAAATTCTACAAAAATACAAAGCTGTTTAATCAGAACTAGAGAATTACGTCACAGCGAGTTTTGGCCGGCACACAAAGGTGTCTTTTTTTACTCGGCGAAAAAAGTATAACTTTTTTCCCTTGTAACTACTTTTTGTTTGTTTCATTTGTTTCTTGTTTTATGCATTCGAATGCAATCCGCTTTTTCGTTCTAATAACAATAAATCTCATTAGTTCAATTGTTATTAGAATTACCTAATTGCATATCGACGATGAAATGGCTGCGAAAATAAAACAAAAGTTATCCAATTCACGGCTTACTGCAAACTAAATTATTGAAGGGAAAGCCCAACGTTCTGCTCCTGCTGTCATTTGAACAAATTTTAAGCAAATAACTGTCACCATCTGGAAGACAGTACGATAACCCAACTTTTACCTATAATACATCATAATTATTCCAGCACAAATGGAATGTAACAATTTCCAAATCGTAAATTGAGTTGTTGCAGAAGGTAAATCCTCGTTAAACTAGCGGGTGGTTTATGTGTTTTGACGTCCCCTATGATTGACTACCGAGCCGTGCGTAAACCTTTTTAAAACATCAGGTACATTGGGGTGAAATTGCCTCGCATGATACAAGAGAGTGGTCAGCTTTGATCCTATCCTGACCGATTGTCCTATTAGGGGGTTTAATATGACAGTGGCCCGCCTCAAATTATCGAATTAACAACCGTATGGGCATGTCAACCGAATTATTTGTATTATTTTCTTTCTCTCAACTTTCGAGTAAGATAGAATTTTTGGGGTTGGTTAACTAAATCTATCTAAATTTAGCATCTTCGCAGACACCGCAACACCCTGACCTGCTGACCCCGTGTTTGTGTCGCCGAACTTCCGCCATACTAATGGTTCTGATCACCCTTCGGAATTATCTTCAGTCAGTTGTTGATGCGTCTTCGAATACATGATATTACCACATTTGACCACATGTGGTTTTTAAATGTACTCTCCTGTTCCGACGGCTAGGTCTGGATTTATGAGATTTACAACAAATGAAAACACGTGCGGATCGCCCTTGACTTATCCATATGCTTCCGTATTTGCACATACAGTTTTACTACATGTGCTCGCTTATTTTGACTTGAGTAATGATTAATGGTTAACTTTTGTGGGCATTTTATTGAGAAACTGAAGAGAAGAAAAAAAGTCGGAATCGTTATGCCAAACGACATTAGCGACACGATGTTTGATGGTACATGTAAGGAATAATATCATCCACTTTGCTGGCACTCATGAATAAATAATGAGGCGCGGCCAATTTCTAACAATTAATGTTTGCCTAATTTTAATTCGAATTCGATTGAATTTTGGTCATGAATCCTTAATAAAGTACGTCGTCATGCTAATATTTATTATTCACTTTGGGTATAACATGGAGTTGAGTTTTTTCTTTATTATCTACCTGGGCTTGCTTTGTGAACGCCGCACGTGTATCCTATTTCTACAGAATTTATTGCGGGAAGTAATTTGGGAATTCTTGAAGATATCAAAATTGGTGTGTGTAATATACACGAACCTCAATTGTTTTTATGATGTCTTCTATGAGTAATTGGAATTGATTTGTTTTATTGTTGTTGTTATTATCATTCTTTCATCCCTTGAATTTTGTACACGTAAGAACGATTGTTCTAAAAGTAACCTTGACCTTCGAAGAACAAATACAATAAAGTGGAACCAAACAATGGAAGTGCAAAATACGCATTACAATATTTTAATGAATGGCCCAACTGAGTCAATGGGCTACCTTGGTAGGGGTCGCCGTTTTACCGGAAACGACGGAAACTACGATAGACAAATTAGGGGACAATGTCTAACGTTGTAAACTTTGTGTCATACATAATAGTTTTTGATTTTTGCACATTGTTAAAATCGAGTAAATACTAAAACACAAACTTTCCTGTTCTTGCAAGTTATAATTATTTTTATGATGCTGAAAATCAACAAATACGTTCAGTTGATTGTACATTTTAAAAATGGCAACAGTGTAAGGTTATGTTTGTCGCCCGGACTTTTCTAGTTACAAACAATCGAAGCTCTAGACAACGTTACTGTCAAGTTGGCAGACTCATCGCTTCAGATGTTGTAGGTTATGTAAGTGAATTGTTAATTATATCCAAAGTGTGCTTAATCAAAAAAATAATTCTCTTAAAATGAAATTTCTTCTTAAGCATGCTTTGGATTAAATTGACAATCTACATACATAACCTGTGATGTGATGACGCTTAAATTGACAGTGACATTATTTAGAGCCTCGATTCTTTGTAACTAGAAAAACAGGTTAAAAGTTAACCTAAAAATATGAACCTGACATAATTTGACAACATAAAGTAATTGTTACCATGGTTATTCGGTGCCTCAATAGATAGAAAAAGCTTGACAATGGCTAGTTCTTCTGCTTCCAGCTTTGGAAATGTCTTTTTTGTAATCGTTTTGTGTGGTACATAAACAAAAAAGTAATATATTACTAAATATATAAGTTTTTCCATTTATGTACCTAATTTGACATCAGAGTTAACCTCAGAATTTACAGTAAATTAATTTTTTGTCATTTCGGGCGCTTGGCCTTCTTTGCAGCACTCGGCTTGCACCTCGTGCTTCAAATTTCAACCTCACACCTAAAATGTGACGTGACAGCGCACTTATATCAAGATATACTACCATAAAATACCATACATCTCTAGAATGGATTTTCAGTCGTATCGAAATAGGACTTCGGTTGCTGGTAGTGACAGCGGAACGGCTTTCACACGGTTTTAGCATCAGCGGTCGTCTATTGTTTTTCGTCAGATATTCTATCTTTCCGGAACAGGATGTTGTATAGAGACAGAACTTTGGTTGTTCGTAGTAGCAGAAGAGTGGTGGCTTTCGGTCGATTCTGACACCATCGATTTTCTATTGTTTTTCGCCAGATATTCTATATCTCGAGAACAGGATGTTATATGAAAACAGAACTTTGGTTGTTGGTAGTGGCAGAAAAGTTGTGGCTTTCAGTCCATTCTGACATCATCGATCTTCTATTGTTTCTCGCTAGATATTCTATATCTCAGGAACAAGATGTTGTATGCAGACAGAACTTTGGTTGTTGGTAGTTGCAGAAGAGTGGTGGCTTTCGGTCGATTCTGACACCATCGATTTTCTATTGTTTTTCGCCAGATATTCTACATCTCCAGAACAGGATGTTGTATAGAGACAGAACTTTGGTTGTTGGTGGTGTTAAGAGAGTTAGTGGTTTTTAAACGATTCTGGCACCAACGATTGTCTACTGTTTTTCCTGGCACATATATCTCAGGAGCAGGATGTCGCATCGAGATGGAACTGTGGGTGTCTATAGCTGGAGGGCTGAAGCTTTCAAACTATCCTGGCACCATCTATCGTCAATTGTTTTTCCGGCGGTTGCTTAATTATCTCAAGAACGGAATGCCGTATCGAGATGAAACTTTGAGTTCTTGTATGTGCAGGAGAGTAGCTTACAAATGATTGTCTATTGTTTTTTACACATATTGTATTATTTCAGGAATGGAATGTGGTACTGAGATGTAACTTTGGTTGTCGGTAGTGGCGGGAGAATGATTTCCAAGCGTTTCTGGCACCACTGATCGTTTAGTATTTTTTCCACGGACATCCCATTATCACAGGAACGGAATGTCATATCGAGATAGGACTGTGGTTGTTGCTAGTGGTCGGGGAATGACTTTAAACGACCCTGGTGTTTCCGATCGTCGACTTTTTTTTGGGCAGATATCCTCTTATCTCTCAAACAGGTTAACGCATTGAGATGGGACTTTGATTGTTAGTGGCAGAAGAGTGATTTTCAAACAATCGCACCATCACCGATCATCTATTGTTTTTTATGATAGTTATTCTGTATGTCGGGAACGGGATGTCGCATCAAAATGGAACTTTGGATGTGAGTAGCTACAGGGCGATGGTCTTCAAGTGATCCTGGCACCACCAATCCTCTTCAAACGGCATGTCGTTTCGAGAGGGAACTTTTGTTGTTGGTATTTACAGGAGAGCGACTTAAAATCGATCTTAGCGCATCTGATTGTCTATTGTTTTTTTCATACATATCCTATTAATTCAGTAACGGAATGTGGTGTTGGGATGTAGCTTTGGTTATTGGTTGTGTCAGGAAAGTGACTTTCAAGCGCTGCTGGTGCCACCGATCGTCTATTATTTTTTTTTTGGCAGATATCCTATCATCTCAGAAACCGAATGGCTTATAGAGCGAGATGGAACTTTGATTGAATAGATCGCGGCAGGGGCATGACTTTCAAACAATCCTGGCACAATCGATCGTCTCTTATTTTTATTGACAGATATTTCATATCTGAAGAACGCAACATCGCGTCGTATAGAGATAGGACTTTGATTGTTGGTAGAGGCAGGGGAGAAGCTTTCAAATGAATTTTTCACCCACAATCGTCTATTGTTTTTTTTTTCTGGCAGGTATTCTATATCTTCAATCTTGATTGTTGATGGTGGCAGGTTTTGTGATCGTCGATTGTTTTTTTAGCAGATATGCCGCTATTTCAGGAACGGGGTGGCGCACCAAGATGGGACTTTGGTTGTTATAAGTTATAACCTGACATCACCGATCGTATATTGTTTTTTTTCTCACAGGTATCCTCTTATTTCAGGAACGGGGTTTCGCATTGAGATGGGACTTTGGTTGTTGTTGATGGCAGAAGCGATTGTCTACTGTTTTTCGACTGAGGTCCTCCACGTATCCAACTTTCTACTGGGTCATTTTGTTGTTGGAAAATAATACTGATGGATCACAGTAGCTTTTTAGGCCAATCAGGCGCCACATTTCTTTTATGTCGATTGGGTTATTCGAACTGATCAATTTTTCTAAGTTTTCTGAATTTGTTACACCACATCTTCATACTTGGTTATATTTAGTTGTTCTTTCAGTAATCGTTTAGCATATTCTGATAATAATTTTCTAGATTCATTATCGTTTTTGATCTTTTTTTTTTAGTTTTTCTCCTTAGGCTATTTTTTCCCATTCTCTTATTTTATTTTGTTGTGCAACTATGGAGTCTTTCCGATTTTTTGTTTGTTTGCGAATTCTCAATTTCTGCCCAATAGAACTGATCTAGCGCTCTTGTGTTTCGTCATCACAAAAATCAAATCAAATCAATTTTGACGTTTGTTGATTTCCTTTAATGTCATTTATGTAAATGACAGTTTTAGAAATATTTCTAACGTAAACACAAATTAGTCAAGAATAAATGGGAAAGTGTGGCAGATTAAGAGAAGAATTCCACAAGTGCAATCTTCGCTTAACTTATGACTACCCAGACGATTTTATACTTCACCAGTGGCAATCTGATTCTCACGTGGATCCTTGTTATTTAATATACAGATATTTATTCTTCATAGTTCTTTCTGTTCTTGCCTATTGCACTGTAAGATGGAATTCCAACCTACCCCTCGAACAAAAACTTGTATCTTTAGCATACTTTACGAACTGGTCTTTTTTGTTATGCATGTATTATGGTTTTCTTGGAGTTCTCATCGTAACGAAAGCGTACATTAAACAGCACAAAGGAAATTCGCATATCGTACCGGACTTTCCACGCTTAGTACCCACGTATTGGGTTGCACAAAATGTCGTAACGGAATTATCGTTTGGAGTGTCAATAACTTTTTGGGCTCTGGTACACGCTAGTGAAACTCCGCCAGTTGGACGATTTACATGGGCTTTGCATATATGGAACAGTTCTTTATTACTGATGGACTTTTTTATAGTTGCCGTGCCTGTGAGGATTTTACATGTATATTTTAGTGTTGTAATAGGGGTTGTGTATTCTATATTTAGTTATGTGTATTACGCTGCTGGTGGTAAGAGGAGTGACGGAAAACCTTATGTGTACAAGCTGCTCAATTGGAAGGATAATCCCTTTAAGGCGGCAGTTATGTGTCTGGCAGCGATTTGTTTTTTACTAGTTATGAGGGTTTTTATGTTTGGATTATTTAGATTAAGGGTATGGATTTATTATACTTATTATGATGAAGCTAATTTAGGTGATAATGTAAGAAGAAGGTATATATTGTAATAATTATTGTTACAAGTAAATACAGCAAAACTAATGTTTCTGATGTTTTTGTTTAGACAAAGATCAAAAGTTAATTGTGGCTAAAATACGAACTTTTGAGCACATTGATGCAACCTTGGTATTTTCTTTTTTCTACTCTTCTGATGATGTCTCTTGATGAGCTTTTGCGAAGACTCATCGAGGAGAACTTACTCACACTCACACTCCTGTGGTTATATGCTTCTCTCAGCAAAAACGATTTGAACTACATAAATGAAAATTTTTTTTTATTTGGGTCTTAGGACGTTATGACATAGTATTACTAAATGGAAAAGCTGACGCTCTGACTACGAGAGAAGCTCTATCTATCTATTCCCTGGACCGGACTGATCTTCTGTTACTACCATATTAATAAATGAAAGAGCTAACACTGTTGGTAGAAAGGACGCTATGTCCTCTTTCCTGAATTAGAGCCGGCACTTTGTCAACCACCAAGTTGGATCGACAGATCCATTACCAATTGGCTCTTCAGATTTTAGAATTAACCAACATTGGGTTGTAGGCAGATAAGGGTGGGAGGAAGGGAAACTCCGTCCTCTTTCCTGAACCGAAACCACCCCTTAGTCTTCCACCAGGCTAGATCGATAGATGATTACCGATGGTACTCTTCAGATTCCATAGTGACTGAACGAATGTATCGAGTTATAGGTAAACAAGATTCCTGTGATCAAGGGATGTTGCTTAAAAGCCACAGAGTGCCAGATGATTCCAGAACATTATGACATATTAGGAAATGAAGGAACCAATACAACAACCAGAACCGGCAGTTAGTGTTTCACAAAGCTACTGGAAATGGTCTTAAGTTTGGATTCTAAGTAGGCCTAACCACCACGGATTTCCTACTCAAGGTAAATGGAACGGATGTACGGATTGTTACTGGCCTACTAACAGGCTGAGAAGAATACACAAGATAATCAAGTGAAGAAACATTTGAGACATTTGCTGATCTTTTACAGGATAATCAGTGACGGAAACATTTTTAGTTCTTTAAGCACTAAGTAAACCTTCCTCATCCGCGTACGTCGTTGTCTTGGGGAAGAGGCGCGACTATCGGCGCGGGTGTTGTATCACTGCTACCGTTTGTGTGTAGAAGTGTGTAGCCCTGAAAACCATTATCTAACCATACGCATTGCCCCTACGGGCCTCACACATCTATGGACGCACGTGCAAGAACATCCGTGCACCAAGCCACCGCCTTATTCTTCAACCATACATCACTATTTCATCAAGTTTTCCACGCGCCACCCGTTTCCGCCGCCTTCCAGTTAGTTCGCAGACGCCTTTCAACTTAGTCGGCAACTCAGATCGCTCGGCCGAACGTGCTTTATATTACGCCGCCGCGTTTTGGAAGACATCTTCCATCTACTGGACGCCGAAGCTACCATTAATACCAGCTGCGAAGTGCAGTATGCTACTGTTACTACTTCATCCAAGTTCTATTTTGGTTACGTGATGGCGATGGAAGAAGAACACCCGAATACTATTTTACTCGCCAACCAGCAAACTCCACCTCCTCGACCGAAGAGATACCAGCGGAGTATCTAAAACGGTCATCCACCTTTGGCAAGCTGCAGAGCATGCCTACATGTCTCCCCGTAAAGCCCTAACGGTCTGACAGGGTCGACTGGCCCGACAGATGGATTTTTAGACTGAGGCCCATCTTCACTCGAACCCGTGCTTTGGCGCAGTACGAAAATCCTCTTCGGCTCAGTATGAAAATAATGCTTGTCCGGGTCAGTACCAAAATCACGCTTGTTCGAGTCAGTACGAAAAAGATCTCAGTATGAAAATTCTTCAGAAACCATAAATGTTGTAAATCTTCAGTTTTGAAGCTCTGACAACATTGGTTGTAGTTAGTAATCACACACTGAACATCCAGTACTTGCCACATTGACAATTTAGAAACACGACCGAGTTCAGAAAAGCCCCGGAAAATATGCAAACTAATTTCAAGTAACAAACGACGTCGACCAATCAAAATTGTAATTTTACTTGAGTACAGTAACTGACAAAAAATTCTTTTCATGTCTTAATCGACACTTCCGTGTTTGTTATTGCAAACGCGCGTGAATTAGTTAATGCGATAGAAAGGACAAGCAGAAATGATGCCACGTGATTAGTTAGCTTCGGAATAAGTTTAACCAGATCGGTATATTGTACATTAGCATGTAGCTTTGCAGAAATCTTTACTAAGATTGACACTTGACTGCAACCCTACCAGTACCACTCGTTTTCTACGATCTACTGCTTCTTCCAGGAGTTTATTTTCCTTATACGAAGGGTTCATAAATGTTGCTGGGTCTAGTTGGCTACGGGATGTAATTTTGATGTGCCGCTTTGTTGATTTATTTCAACAACTAACAGGTATTTGTTTTTTGTCATTTGTCAATTGCAAATGTCATTGCCCTGCATTTAGCAAATTAAGTTAATTTTGTGCTGAAATTTTTTGTATTGTTTCACATTTTATTTATCATTTGTTTTTTATTTATCTATTGTTATTTATGATTGTTTGTTAACAACTAATTTTAACTTATTAATTCTAACGTTTTCTTGCGTACGTAAATTGACTTTATTTTTTCTTATTTCGGTATCTCTTAATTTGTTTACGAGATATGCATTTATATCTTGATTGATTACACATACTATACCAGTTTGGTGTAAAATGGTTACTTGTGTTATTCAGTTGTAAAGAATTTCCACGGAAAATCTACTAAATCTAAAGGTATGCGCCGGTGGGTGGTGGCGAATTTCAAGACTAACGACTGCATTTTATCAGGCCTAGTATAAAGATCTATTTTCGTAGATTTCGTGACTGCAGGATCTTAATTTTAGCGCGTGAATAGAATGTAATTTACGATGTGCACTGGTGCATTCCCCTGCGAACTTCTCTGAAGAAGTTTATTTATAAATGTTGCATATTCTGTTGCAAAATCCGTCATTGCCCTATCGAATCGGAAACTTTATTCCGGAGCCTTTTTCTCTCTCTCCTTTCTTTTTCCCGACAGTTTATCAACCCCGAAAGAACATTTCTCAATCGGGCTGGGATATAAATGAACTACTCCCGAGAGTATATATTTTAACTCGGTTTGATTTATATCTGTTTGTTGGTTCGCTATGAATTTGGTCGTTTCATGTAATTGAGTTCCATCAGAATTAATTTGGATTTTTTTCCTCTATGGTTAAATAAAACCTAACATGATGAAAAATTAATAGCAGTCGAAGTTTCCAATCAATTACCTTCTCGAGAGGGTCGTACAACTGTTCACTAAGGGCCATGTGTGCAATGTGTACAGTACCCTCTGGGCGATGCCCAGCGAGCAAACAAACCTGTAACGTTACACTGTTGCTCTTGCAACACGAATAAAATCTAAAAATGGTTAAAAATTTATTGTTAGGTATATAATGAAAGATTTTTATAAATTATAAAATAATAAGACATGTATGAGTTGGTGGTGAGATGAGGAACCGGAAGGGAATCGCGACGACGTCTAGACGCGTGGCTGCCTCGTGCCGGGCAGCTGGCAGAGCGCGGTTCATTTCTTCCTGCTCGCCCTTCTTTATAAACCGAAGAATTCTAGAGAGCAGCAGCAGCAGCAGCAACAGCAAGGCAGGTCAGAGGGCACCGGGGCAGCGTGACTTATGACCGTCTGAACGTGCACCTGGCTAATGTCTGGATTGAGAATGCCCGCGTTGTTGGTGTATTGGGGTGGTTTTTGTTAATATTCATATTTGCTCTTACGGTTATACGAATTTTTTAAAATCTAAAACACAAGGCATGATTTTAAAAAGTTAATAGCTTTCTTTCTAGCATAGCGACGCGGTATTAACTGAATGGTAGGTGGCTGCTAAGGGTGGTGCTTTTAAATTACTTTCTAGACTGCTTGCTTGGTGATTGATTAGTCGTTGTCTAGTTTATAAAAGCCTGCAAGTTGGTAACGTGTAAGGTAGTAAATTTCACTGATTAGTGGGGTATCAGCTGTAATACAAGTTATAGATAGTCTGCTTTCATGCTATTTAAGACAAAATTACTGCAGGTACCACTACAATATATTTATATATTTCTGTAAAATTTATGTAAACTAACAGGAAGCGATATTTTGTACAAAACGAACGTCACCTCAATTGAAGGCAAATTATAGGGGAAAACCAAGAAGTAAAACGAGACGTATCTTTTAAATGATCATTAATTGTTTTAATTTTAAATTAAATTGCAAATTTATCGCGATTTAAGAGCGTAGACGTATTTATTATACTAACCTCTCTTTAATCGAGATTTGCAAGCTCATGATACTTTGAAGTTTAATTTAAAATTAGAAATTTAGCAAAGTTTATATCAAATAACTTGTTATAAAACAAATCAATAAAGAAAATTAAAATCATTAAAAATCAAGTGGGTATTAAAAACTAGAAAAAAAGAGTTTCAGCTTTGTCTTTTTTTTAATATCAAAAAGATATTTATAGTGCAATTAACCCCAGACGACATTCAATTTTTTTTTCTAAATGTAGTTTAGAGGGATATTTAAAAGATAGCGGTAGTTCTTTTAAGGTTGATTCGCGGGTAGTCACGGTGACAGCTGGCTGGCGGCCACGCGGATCACTGCTTGCAAATACACCTGCTCAAACACCCCCGCTGTCGGATAAAAATGTTCTAGCATTGCTTCGCATTTAACTTTAGCAGCCCCTAAAAACACACGTATGGTATTTACTGCTACCCCACACGTGTTGTGTAATATAATAAAATTTAAAAAAAAAAGAAAGTTTATATACTCTCGTGCAGGTAACTATTATAGAGCGTGCAAGGAGAAAAATAGTGATCGCATTAAAAAATGAATTATTACAGTCATAGAGTTTGTTTTAATGCTTTAGATTCTAGTATGCGATTGTTACTTATGATAGCATAACAAATTTAAAGTTTCTATTAATCAATATTTTCTTTAGATCACTTTTACAAAATATTTTTTGTTTTAAAACCAATTTAGGGGATGAATTCATTTCGAAGGAATCCTGACGAGGAGCTACCAGCTCGCACAACAAGAAAAAAAGTTTGTTTATAGTAACATTGAATTTTGAAAGCATAATCGTCTTCTTAGACTTTCACTTTTTTTCTTTTCATATCGACACCGACATTAAATCAAAGAAAACTGATATACAGTGCGTTCCAAATTCATGACTCACCGTGGAAATCTCAGAAACCGCAAGAGATATGAAATCGGTTAAATTAGAAAAACGCCTGAAGGTATAAAAGAACAATGAAGAGGGAATTTTAAAGAATTGACTCTCAAACACAAAAAGTAAATTTCTTTAATGGAACACCTACTTGATTTTCATATTGCTGAATAGCGTGTTTTAAATGCTTTTCGGCGATGTAAGGTTTGACGTAGTTATTCTTTTGTTTTATCTAGTTATGAAGTCATCGTCATCACTAGGTTGATCTTCAAAATCGGCAACTTTTTTCTAATTTAACAGATTTTGTATCTCTTACGGCTTCCGAGATCCCAATGGTAAGCTACGAATTTGGGACACACTGTATAATATTAAAAGACAAAGAGGACATCACTTTCTTTTTCTACGTATGGTTTAGGAGTCTTCTGTGCTCTAGACAGGAGTGGGAGGGGCGTCTCTCCCAAGTTCTCTACAAAAAGAGCCAGGAATTTTTAAAAAACCGACGACGCGAGGTGGGTTGTGATTTCTTTTGCTCTTGTTTTTCGTGAATTTTTGCTTCTTGTTTGATTGTTCTGTTTTTTAAGAGAAAGAGAGAGTGAGAGAGAGAGAGAGAGAGAGAGAGAGGAAAATTGCAAATGATAGCCTCCGCAGGCAGCTTAGAACATCATTGAAGAGAAGGCAACATACTTAACGAAGTCAATGCGTAACGATGAACCGCCTACGGCGGCTTAGAACGTGAACACAAAAGGCTACGTACAGTCCATCATAGTTTGTCCTAAGAAGATTAATGAAAACGAAAGGCCGCCGTAAGCGAAATACTACCCTTTCATCAATTTCTCGTAAGAAGATGAAAAGGAAGAGAAGGAATGCTTAAGGAAGGCAAAGTACAACTGTAGGCTGCCGCAGGCGGCTTATAATATAACAGAACAGCGGAGCGCTACCATTAGTTCACAATTGTTTATAAGACGATTAAAAACGGACGCCAAAGTGTAGCTTTAGACGGCCGCGACGGCCTAGAATTTAAAAACGAAACGAAGAAATAGAAAAGACAGAGTAGTTAATTTGACAACGGAGCGCTACCCTTAATCAGCAAATTCTCCTAAGAAGATTAAGACAGAGAAGGCGGCACTTAAAAAGGTAGCGAGATGTAAGTAGGGCGCCGCAGGCGGCTTACTGTTTAATACCGAAGAGAAAATCAAGAGGAAGATAAGGGAGGCGGCTTAGAACATGAACACAGAACGTTATAGTTTCTGCCTAAGGAGAATAAAGAGAAAGAAAAGAAAACTGCAAATGAAAGCCGCTGCAGAGAGAGAGGGAGAGAGGGAGAGAGAGAGAGAGAGAGAGAGAGAGAATCTTTTTTTATCTTCGGAACGCACCGTGATATCGACTTCGGACTTTTTCGTTTTACACGACTGAACCTATCGAGATGGGACTTTGATGGTCAGGTGAGGTGGTGGAATGACTTTCAAAAGATCCTGGCACCAGCAATCATTTTTTTGTTTTTTTGACAGATATCCTACGTGTATGTCGAGAACGGCTGGTTCTATCGAGTCAGGTGCAGTAGGGGAATGGCTTGCAGCCACTAACGTATTTAGCTTAGGTTTGTTAGATTAGCAGAGGGCGAAGCAAACCAGGGGCCATCCAAGGTGGCTCGTTCCAGAGCGGAATCCGAGTCGTCATGGTACTTAGCGTAAGTTAAAGATTAATGAGGAGAGTGAAACGCAAGTGACCAGTTCGAGGTTGGAGCTCGAGTCGCCGTTGTACTAATCTAAGGTTAAGGAAGAATAGAAAGGGTGAAATGCGCCTAATGGTCACCAAAGGTGACCTGTGCGAGGACGTAACCCGAACCCTTGTTGTATTTGGATTAGGCTGAGAAGGTTAATGGAGGACGAAGCTTCCCGACTAATGGATCACTGAAGGTAGCCCGTACGTGGGTGCAACCTGAACCGTCGTTGTGTTTGGCTTAGGTTAAGGAGGTTAATGGAGAGCGAGGCCAATCAGGAGCCACCCAAGGCGACCCATTCGAGGGCGAAGCTCGAGTCGTCATTGTACTTAGCTTAAGTTAAGGTGTAATGGGGAGGGTGAAACGCGACCAAGGACCACCGAACGTGACTTGTTGGAGGGCATAACACCAACCGTTGTCGTATTTAGCTTCGGTTAAGAAGGTTCGTGGAGGACGAAGCCAACCAAATGCCACCTAAGGTGATCCGTTCGAGGTCGGAGCTCGAGTCGCCATTGTACTTATCTTAGGTTAAGGAGGAACGGGGAGTGTGAATCGCGAATAAGGGCCACCATAGGTGGTCTGTGCGATGGCGTAACCCGAGCCGTCGTCGTATTCTGCTTATCTTAAGAAGGTTAGTGGAGGGCGAAGCCAATTATGGACCACCCAAGACGACCCGTTCGAGGACGAAGCTCGAATCGTCGTTGTACTTAGCTTTAAATTAAGGAGTAATGGGGAGAGTGACACGCGACTAAGGGCGACCGAAGGTGACCTGTTGGAGGGCATAACGCGAACTGTTGTATTTAGCTTCGGTTAAAAAGGTTAGTGGATGGCGAAGCCAACTAAATGCCACCTAAGGTGATCCGTTCGAGGTCGGAGCTCGAGTCGTCATTGTACTTAGCTTAGGTTAAGGAGGAATGGGGAGGGTGAAACGCGATCAGTGACCACCGAAGATGACCTGTGCGGGGGCTTAATCCGAACCGTCGTCGTATTTTGCTTAGCTTCAAAAGGTTAATGGAGGACAAAGTCAACCAGATGCCACCCAGGATGTCCCATTCGAAGGCGGAGCTTGAGTCGTCATTGTACTTAGCTTTAAGTTAAGGAGTATGGGGAGAGTGACACGCGACTAAGGGCCACCGAAGGTGACCTCTTGGAGGGCATAACGCGAACCGTTGTATTTATCTTAAGTTAAGAAGGTTAGTGGAGTGCGAAACCAACCGGATACTACCCAAGGTGACCCGTTCGAGAGCAGAGCTCGAGTCGTTATTGTACTTAGCTTAGGTTAAGAAGGAATGGGGAGGATGAAACGCGACTAAAGGCCACCGAAGGTGACCTGCGCGAGAGCGTAACCGTTCTCATATTTGGCTTACGTTAAGAAGGTTATAGTGAAGGGCGAAGCCAATCAGAGATCCGTTCGAGAGCGGAACCCGAATCGAGCTTAGGTTAAGGAGGTGGAGTAGAGGGCGAAGCCAGACCAACAGACCACTGAAGGTGGCGCGTGCATTCTAGTTAGGTTAAGAAGGTAGACTGTACAACGGAATAGCCCGAGCCGTAATGACATCTAGCTCTCTTAAGAAGATTAATGTACTTGTACGAGGATGTAGCTCGAATCTCCATTTAGCGATAGTAAGAATGTGACAAGAGTCCGAAATGCGACATGGTACACCGCAGATGCCAGTTGGAAGACACTGCAGGCTTGTTGGTCAAAGGTGATCCATTTTGTTCATGTCTCCCATATTCCTTCCTGGATTCGGTACAGGGTTTCTTATACAGATGTTTTCCTTTTTTATATCCCATCTGAAGATGCATAGCTTACTATAACATACTATGGTTCACAACAATACCAGGTGTTTCTATGTGTGAGACACCTGTCTGAAGTATGTTTTTACGCCAGTGGCGGGCGTACGGGAATATTGATTCAATTAAATCAACGATCGATTTGGTAAAAAAGGCCCTGTTGCATTTTTCCGCAGAAAGCTTCATTTTCGAGTAAAATCGAACTATTCAAAACCTCTCAAATCTGAGAGCCTATGGTAAGATCATACCTCATCTCAAAAACACAATTCGATCATCTGAATTCCATTCCTTGACAAAAATTACCATAGACATAGTTTGATTTTACTCGAAAATGATGCATTCTATGGGGAAAATACAAGGACGAATCGATTGTTGATTCCAAAACAAAAAAAACTTAATTTTTCAGCGGCCTAACAATTTTTTTCCAAAGTAGTGAAATAAACGCTCCCGCCTCTGTTTGGATATCAAACAAAAAACTACCTAAAATAGTAGACACCTTAGAATAAATAAGCCTGTAGAAAGTTTCATTTCGATGTCTTTGATGGAGTGTAATGCGATAAACGAAACATCCTGTAATTTCACTTTGAAGTTTTCTTTTAAAATTTAATAAATTTTTGTCCCAATCAACATGTTTCATTTCACACGAAAATAACTTATGAAACGCATGGCTCCCCGAAATAATAACCGACCTAACCGTTGATTTATTAATTGCCCGACCAATTATGTAGGATTACTAATTATTCATAATCGCTTTTCAACTTGATACGGTCTGTCTTCACGGTTTACTAACTGAACAAATTATGATCTGATATTGAGTTGAATTGTTTTATTGTTTAAGTTAATTGAAAGATTTTATGATTTTTTTTAATCTTATGATGACAACACTATCAATAATTCTTAAAATACTCAATTGATTAGTTTGCTACTGCAATATCACATTGCATTAAATAGAAAGAGCAGTAAGAGACTAAAAACCAAGATGGAATTATCTACTAAATCGATCAAAAATAAAAATAAAATATTAACCAAGATAAAATAATCTTTCAACTTTTTTAAAAAAACGAAAAATTGATTTTCGTATTAATCGTTATACACGACTGAAGGCCACCAACTAACTAGTTCGGTGCGTTTTGTTGTGCATAGCGGTATTGATGAAGAAACAATTTGTTTGGCTTGAATTTTCATTTCGATGCTCAACAAGATCGTATTCAATGGAAAAATTAATTTTGCTCGCCTAATCATAGACTTGTAATTTTAAATTTTGTTATCTTTTAAAAAACATGAAAACGGATGTGCCTGCCACTCGATTCTTAAAATATAATATTTTCATGAAACTGATTTGATCTTATCACTAAAATATTTTAAGGAGAGACAAAATTTCCTCATTGTATATTAAATTAAAAATCCATTTCTTCCTGTAAACTTCACAAGGGCGTAGAAAAGGGAGATTTATCAGCTAATAAAATCGCACGTGTTTAAAAAGCGCGGGTGGCCTTAAATTTATGCACGTGCTAAGTGCCGTGAGCATAGCTCGAGAGATGCTCAAATTACTATTTGATTACACTGATAGCGGCATGTCATCTCATCATCGTCCCACTTCAAACTCGATTGCCCCTTGTTATCAATATAATATGGGCTCGTTTAAAATTTCCGATTCCGAGAAGGGATTTGTTCTGCTTATCAAGATCATACACGCGTAATACACCTATAGTTACACAAATTAGTTCCACGAGAACGTTTTCGACTAAATAAATCTCTTCCCTGTTATCAGGGATTAATAATGAAAGCCTCCTTCTTATCATTCGCAATGAAAGAAAAATTCAGTCTGGAGACCTTGCAGTAGCGCAGGGCAGGTGTCCTCGGCAGGTGTCCGAAATGCTTCAATTGTCACGGTTTTGTTTATCCAGCCAGCGGTGCCTTACTTTATAACTGCAGCCAGACCGCCGCCACCGCAAACACTTTCTGATTATACGCCATTTATAGGTACCGCACGATTACTTCGTGCAGTTGCATTGTGATTAATATTTTTAATTGAAAAATGTTATTTCTGTTATGAAAGGATGAAATTAGAAGAAGATTGTTTGCTTGATGATTGTGGACGTTATACTTATCTGTGGGAGAGACTTCATTTTCTTCAAATAGAATGCAACCACTTCGTAATTCATACGGCACGTGGAAAATCTTTAAAGTTGTTTACGTACTCGATTCCGGGTTTTTCTAATAATTTCATAAATAAAATTAGTTGTCAAGATCAATGAGACTATTTGAGTTAATCTGCTATTATTAGTTTTGAGTAATAATAATCTTTTACGACAGTCATATTCATGCTTATGATGTTTCGATGAGGTCAGGCCAAAATGTTATTTTGCATTTTATGTCAAACCAAACGTATGAGAATCAGGATAATTAAATGTACTGTTTTTTTTATGGAAAATATGATTTTTTGATAAATCCATAGCAAACTATGCATATTTGTAAAACTCGAACACTAGTGCCAATGCGTTCTATTACAGAAAAATAAATTGCTTGGCATTTGTCAAGTTTAACAAAAAAAACTAAGTATGCCATGTAATTGCAAATTAAATTTCTAATAAGAATTTTCTTTATAAAGTTTCTAGATAGATCTTCCAGTAAGCGAGATATGAGGAAAGGTTGTTTTTAGAAAAAAAAACAATTTCGCCAATATTTCGAAAGTAGGCCATGATATTCGAATTTTGATTGATTTGATTTCAGGATAAAAAAAGTCGCCTATGCTCATTAAAACTGTTTTTTGCTATCATGAATACTAACCCAGACACCCCATGATGGCAGCCAATTTGATCCACCCTATATATACCAGTAATAAATGTCAATGATGCTTTGGAACGTTTTTTTGTTTTTCGGAGAAAAATCAAAAGACATAAACTTTTTTGCAACATACTAGCGTTGGCACGTAAGCTCGAAAATCATTCAAATTTAAAACAGAAACCCCTTTAAATTTCCATTCTTGTGTTGTCTTTTCAGTTTTTTAAGACTGATAAGCACGGAATCCAATGGAGCTTCGTCGTTAAACGGGCCACCTGGGGTGCCATACTGTCAAGCTTTACCGTTTGTTGACCTCCTCATCGAGGGAACTATACGCAGACCTTGGTCGGGCTAATGGCTTCATTTAGTATTTCAAAAGTGAAAAGTAATGGGACTTCGCCCTCAAATGGGACACCTACGCTGAAACATGACCTGGCTTTGACGTTTATTGATCTTTCCGGAGGAGGTATACACAGACAATGGTTGGACTTCACCCGACATTACGTTTTTCAAAAATGCTATGCATGGAAACTAATGGGACGTCACCCTCAAATCGGACACCTAAGCTGAAACGTGGTCTGGCTTTGACGTTTATAAATATTTAAGAGGAAGCTATACACATACATTGGTTGAACTTTACCTTTTATTAAGTTTATTAAAAGTGCTGATGAGTCCTTAAGCAGACCACCTGCGGTAGTACATATTCAAGGTCTGACATTTATTAATCACAGCCATTAGTTGGACCTCACCCTCCATTAAGTTTTATGCACAGAAACTGATAGGGCTTTGCTCAAGCTTTAGCATTCATTAATCTCTTCGAGGGAGCTACACACCGACTTTCGCTGAGCTTCACCTTCTATTAAAGTTTCAAAAGTGCTACACGTAGAAACTGCTTGGGATTCGCCCTCAAACGGGACGCCACTTGCGGAGCCATACAGTCAGGCTTTGACGTTTATTCATCTTGTCGAGAAAATTTAGACATTGGTCTGACTTTACCCTCCTTTAAATTTCTCAAAAGCTTTCTAGGCCGAAACTGATAGGGCTTCGCCCTCAGCCTGGCCACCTGCAGTGGCGGATGTTATAACTTTAGCATTTATTAATCTCCCCGATGGAGCTACACATCGACATTTACTGGGTTTCATTTTCTAGTGAAGTTTCGAAAGTGCCACGCATAGAAACTACCTGGGCTTCGCCCTCAATTCAACTTCTTGAGAAAGTTCAGACATTGATCCGATTTTGCCCTCTATTAAGTTCCTCAAAAGCACTCTGCATGAAAAGCGAACGGCTACGTGCTGTGGTGGATGCTCAAGCTTTAGCATTTACTAATCTCCTCGAGGGACTTGGTGGGCTTCACCTTCCATTAAAGTTTCAAAAAGTGCTACGCATAGAAACTGTTTGGGTTTTACTTTCAAACCGGGCCACTTGCAGTGCTACTCAGTCAAGCTTTGACATTGATTCATCTTGTGGAGAAAATTTAGACATTGGTCTGACTTTACCCTCCTTTAAATTTCTTAAAAGCTTTCTGGGCCGAAACTGATAGGGCTTCGCCTTCAGCCTGGCCACCTGCAGTGGCAGATGTTTAAACTTTAGCATTTATTAATCTCCCCGATGGA
Source organism: Ignelater luminosus (assembly GCA_011009095.1). Lineage (NCBI taxonomy): Eukaryota > Metazoa > Arthropoda > Insecta > Coleoptera > Elateridae > Ignelater > Ignelater luminosus. The sequence continues at coordinate 102,364 of VTPC01004451.1, forward strand.
GTTACACATCGACATTTGCTGGGTTTCATTTTCTAGTGAAGTTTCGAAAGTGCCACGCATAGAAACTACTTGGGCTTCGCTCTCAATTCATCTTCTTGAGAAAGATCAGATATTGATCCGATTTCATCCTCTATTAAGTTCTTCAAAAGCACTCTGCATGAAAAGCGAACGGCCACGTGCTGTGGCGGATGCTCAAGCTTTAGCATTTACTAATCTCCTCGAGGGACTTGGTGGGCTTCACCTTCCATTAAAGTTTCAAAAAGTGCTACTACGCATGGAGACTGTTTGGGTTTTGCTCTCAAACGGGGCCACTCGCAGTGCTACACAGTCAGGCTTTGACATTTATTCATCTTGTCGAGAAAGTTCAGACATTGGTCCGACTTCACTCTCCGTTAAGTTCCTCAAAAGAAGACTGATAGGGCTTCGCCTTCAGACTTTCAGCTCAAGCTTTAACAGTTTTTGGCTGGACTTCCCGCCTACCAAGGATCAGGTCAGTTGAGGTGTCATATTGTCAGGCTTTTTCAGGGGACGACGGGGGTACTGAGTTTAGGTGCCGGAGGTACCCCGTTCAAAAGCATTTTTGTAAAGCGCCGATTCCATCACTTCCGTGTACTCCGCCTACCACGGATCGGGTCAATGAAGGTGTCATATTGTCGCATTTGTCGAGAGGGTCGCGGGGGTACCGAGTCTAGGTGCCGGAGAAGCCCCGTTAAAAAGCTATGCACATTTAGGTTGAGATTAGCTTAGAGGTTAGGTTAAAGGTTAGGTTAGAAGTTAGGTTAGGTTAGCTCATAGAACTACATGTTAAATTCTCGTGGCACCTTCGGCATCTAGAGTCGGTACCCCCGTGACCCTCTCGACAAGCCTGGCAATATGACAGCTCGACTAACCTGATTCGTGGTAGGCAGGAATACGGTGCTGAGGGAGCTATACACAGACATTTGTTGGGCTTCGCTCTCTACTGAATTTCTTAAAAGTACTGTACAAAGAAATTGGTGGGGCTTTGTTTTCCTCAAACGGATGAATTCAAATTTGTTTTTCCGACAAGAACGGAAACTAATCCGTGTTAAGGTGCCCATGTAAGCTGAAAGAAATAAAAGTTTGAAAACTCGTCCAGTCTCCGATTATGCACGGCTTTGTCTGAACTAATAGTCCCTTTCAGACGACGTAGCTTAACGTCGAAAGGGAAAAATCTTCTCAACGGTCAAATATGTTGTTAAATTCGAAGCGTCAAACTGCTAGGACCTTCGACACGTTAACACTAATAAGTGTAATAATCTGTTATTCGTGAATTCATAGGAGAGTAGTAGAGAAGGTTTGCTCCCAGCACTGTGTTTATAACAAAAAAATGTTTCTGAAAGGATTTTAAAAAGTGTGGAGGAAAACTGTGGGGAAGGGCAATGGTTTGATATTATTTTGAACGGAGTAGAATATGACCTGGAGCACCATCGTGCATAAACTATATTGTGCGTCTTGCAACAAACAATTTAATAATAATAAATAAAATTTACAAAAAAATGTATTGATCTGAAATAGAGAATTATATACAAGAATTTCCATCATGTCCAAAAATGGAATGTATAAATAAAACACAAAACCATCTATTATTATATTACATAAAGTGTTTTGCAAGTTTAATTGAAGTAACTGTAAGATCCGGAAGTCGATTTGATGGTACCCAGTAGAACCTTGCATAAACAAATAAAATGTGCAGAAGTTACAAGAGCACCACGTTAAGGTTAAAAAAACATATAAAATAATGATGGGCACGCGAAAGGCCACGAGTTTTAATGCTTAATATTCGAAGAAATAAACGCAATGTAATTACATGTATCTAAACGATCAGATTCGTTCTAATTAGCCTTTGATATCAAGATGTCAGCTTACAATGTTAACGTAGAAAGTATTCTCTTAATTACGTTCATGTTTTGCATTTGATCTCCTCTATTAAAATGTACTTTTCTTCGTGTTTCAGGTGAGAGACGTTTTTGGTTTCCCTTCTGGGTGAGTCTAAATCGAAGTTTTATGCCTACTTGGGTTTCTCTTTCATCGTCCAGTTCTAATTATGTATTTTAATTTAATTACACGTAAAAGTAGTTCTGTGATTAAGTTGGTTTTTGTTTTATAGCAACCACCGTTGCAGGTCGAAAGCATTTGCCTCATGCAAATGTAGTTAGTATTACATACTAGATACATGCAGACACATACCACTTGTCGGTAATAATACAGTCTTGCATAACAAGTTCATGTAACACAAACTAGGCTTATTTGCACATTTAAAAGTGTGAATACCAGAAATTACCATATTAAAAACACAGAGGGTGACCATCCTAAATAAATTAGTACATGCGAATGCACTAATTTAGTGAAAAAGAGTTGCCTAATGGTTCATATCAATCTGATCTCTGAATGCACGTGCGTGCTGTTGTGTACAGTTTTCAGTACGGTGCGGTGCGAGTTCAGCATGTCTAGGGTATCAAAAGGGATTAACGTATGTATGTATACCTGTTTTCTGCAGTCTACTACCAACAACGGGTTCGTGCTATATATATATATATATATAAATAAATCTACAATTCTGATGTTCAAGTTCAATTTTAATTAAACTCCACCAAGCATGAAATCCAGAGAGCGGAACCGCCGATCGCAGCACCGCAAACGTATCGATGATGAACTACATACCGCGGAAACAGGTGCGGATAGTATGCACAAATTTTCGATCCGTACAGTTTTATGCAATATCGAGGCGGGAGGATGACTTTTGAAAAAAAAACGAAGTTCTCGAAAAAATTAAATAGCGACAAGCTGTTGCATATGGTGTCCGAGGAAAAGGGTATTACGGGCTGTGGTTTCTCTGATTAAGGCAGTTCAACGACTTTTATGTTAAAAGATGATCGAAAAACAATTTTAATAAATTTTAATATTAATAAAGAAGGAACGTTTGAATAAAGAGTGCTAATTTTTAATTTGTTTTTTTATTATACAGGGTACTTCTTAAGTGTTATGGCTTCATCCTGTTTTTAATTACTGCTCTCTATTTTTTTTATTTACTCTTCACTTTACGATCATTGATTATGATTACTTTACGTCGCTCTATATATGTACACTTTTTTAACTTAAATTGTCTCTATTATACAGTGTTTTCATTTTAAACGATCCCCTAAACAAATAAAGTTATCGAAATAAGAAAAAAGCACCTCAATCTATTTATGCAGCAGGACATTAGAATACAGAATTAAGTGATTCATAGAGGTCGTTGTGTTCGCTTTCGCACACATAACTTCAAAATCTTAAATGGCACTCCGACATTTGCGATACATCGTTGTAAAGGGAATAACAACAGCAATCTCTTATTGAAAACAAAATTCAAATCGGCCTACTTAATCGAAAGTTATAGCACAAAACGTCTCATTAAAATTAAGAATTTTAATTTCGTTAACTAAGTAAAGAAACCTATTTCAATTGTTTTGGTGCTTATTTCGGATGCAAAACACATGAACGTACGCATTTCTAATTGATTATTGTAAATTGAACTGTCAATAGAAGGTAAAAGCAGAAGTGAAGGAACAACACGAAATAAGTAATTTTTGAAAACAATACCTAAAACTAAGAACTCACCATAGTTCAATTCATCTTATGCAATGTCAGAACATGTAAAGTTGCGCTTGTTTTTCATCTAAAGTACATATTAAAACAATCGAGATGCGATAATTTACGTAAAAAATTGACTTACCTTTGTTATTACAGTCAGACGTTCTGTATAGTAGCTATGAATCGAGGTGACCAATTCATTGTCTTAGTGATAGTTCTGAGTGAAGAATAACTGCCACTCCAGGCTATTTGGATCTGCTAATGTGAATCGCTAGGTTAGGTATTTCCTTTAAAAGATTGCCCATCTTCTGTTCTTTCTTTTCTATTGTTTTGACTTTTTATTGATGGTTCAATTTAAATTATTCAGTTAAATACGTTCATTTGTTTCATATTCGAAATAAGTACCAAACCAATTAAAATGCGTCTGTTTATTTAACTGACACGATTTAAACTCATCACTAAAACGAGACATTTTGTGCTGTAATCTTTAATCTAGTAGGCCGATTTTGAGGTTATGTGTGCGAGAGCGAACACAGCGCCCTCTATTATTGAGATTTTTATAAAGGAACATATAGGTTGAAATTTATAAATGCATATAAATATGAGCGCTGACGTTAGCATTTATGCCCTTCTAGAAATTCAGCTAGGAGTTTGTTTTTACATTTTTGTGAATGATTCAGTAAAAGAAAAATAGAAGAGCGAAAAAATTAATAAAATGTTCAAGATATCGCTAAACTCAATGTTTCGTTTTTCATACAACAGGAGCGATCTACTCTTATAATCTGTGTTGCTTGGCAATTAAATAAAGAGTTCAATAATGATTACTGCGAAGCACTGGGCACCTTCATATGAAGAACGAATCTTCTTCTGAAGCTGTGTTTCGCCCTTCATCAGTCCGTCAAGCTATCGTAGCTCACAATTCGGTTTTGCGTTCCAACAAGCCTTTTACTGTGGTTCTCGGTTCTTCAATAGGCCTTCTGCAGTGGCCTTCAGTCGAACTTGAATCTTCACCGACCTAGCTGTAGTTGCCTGCGATAACTCACTATCACACTTTGTCCTTCATTGAGCCACCTGCGGCAGTATCATCTTGATACAGGCCACCTACGGTGGCCTACCATTGTGTTTCACCTTCCTGTAGGTCTTCTACGGTGGCCTTCAGTCGAACTTGGATCTTCACCGGCCTACCTGTAGTTGCCTGCTATAACCCACGGTCACACTTTGTCCTTCATTGAGCCATCTGCGGTAGTCAAAATCAGATTTAGGCACCTGCGATAACTCAAAGTCAAGTTTCACCCTACGGTGGCCTACCATTGGGTTTCACCTTCCAGTGGGTTTTCTACGGTGGCCTTTAGTCGAACTTGGATCTTCACCGGCCTAAATGTAGTTGACTGCTACAGCCCACGGTCACACTTTGTCCTTCACTGAGCCACCTGCGGCAGTCAAAATCAGATTTCGTCACCTGCGGTAGTCCAAAGTCAAGTTTCACCTACAACAGGCCACATGTTCCAATAGGTCTTCTACGGTGCCCTTCACTCGAACTAGGAGTTGCCTGCGATAACCCGCGGTCAGACTTTGTCCTTCACTGAGCCACCTGCGATAGTCAAAATTAGAGTTCGTCACCCGTGGTAGCCCAAAGTCAAGTTTCACCTTGCAACAGGCTACTTGCTGTGGCCTACCGTCGGGTGTCACCGATAATAGGCCACCTGCGGTGGCCCTCAATCAAACTTAACTTTTCAGGCTTACCTGCGATTGCAAAAGATTAAGTTTCACTTTCCAACAAGCCACCTACGGTAGGCCTTCTTTGGTGGCTTTTAATCGAAGTTGGATCTTTATCGGCCTAAATGTAGTTGCCTGTGATAACCCGCGGTCAGACTTTGTCCTTCACTGTGCCACCTGCGGGAGTCAAAATCAGATTTCGTCTCCTGTGGTAGCCCATAGACAAGTTTTACCTTGCAACAGGCTACTTGCTGTGGCCCACCGTCGGGTGTTACTGACAATAGGCCACCTGCGGTGGCCCTCGATCAAACTTAACTTTCCACTGGCCTACCTGCGGTTGCAAAAGATTACGTTTCACTTTCCAACAAGCCACCTACGGCAGTCCTTGGTCGGACTACGTAGTCTACAATCGGGTTTCGCCTTCTAATGGCCCACGGACATGTTTTACCCAGCAGAAGGTCACCTACGGTAGTCGACGATCAGGCTTTGCCCTCTCACAGTCCCTGAATTCGAACTATATTTTAGTGTATTGTAAATGGCGCGCATTGATTGAATAGCTCAGTTAAACTACAAGATGATGGTATCGAAACTGTTTTGCATGTTTTCTGCTAGTTTCTACGGCTGTCCTTATAACTGTTATGTATGCTTTCCTATCCCGTCACAACATCGGAGGATCGTATCTTCTGTTTTTGACTTGTACCCTATCTAGCCCACCAGTACTGCTTATTTACAGTAACCCACGGTCAAATTTCATTCACTGCCGCCAGCACACCAAGCTCATAGTCGTGCTTCGTGTTCCAACAGGCCACCTGCGGTGGCTCGCGGTTGGACTTGGTCCCCTGTCAGGTGACTCGCGGTAACCTCCTGTTAGACTTTGCCATTTGCCACTTGCAGTAGCTCAAGATGAGGTTTCGCCTTCCACCATCAAAGCTTTTTCACTTTGCAAAATTTCTGCCTCCATGCTCGACAGGGTAAATCTTCCTAATCTTTTTTCTTTTTTTCCTAATGTAATAAGCTATTTTATAAAACACTTCTCACTTTTACTTCACGTTTTTGTCGTCTTTGCGTGCAACACATTTTTTTTGGTTGCAAAATGAAAAATGAAGAGTGTGGTAAAGCAGCTTAGCGCAGTAAGCCCCTGGTCTAGTCAGTCTTTACCCTCTACTGAGTTGCCTGCGCAGCCCAGGATCAAGCTCTACCTTTGAAAAGGCCACCTGTGGTGGTCCACATTGGGGTTTCACCACCTGGAGCGGCCTGTGATCGTGCTTCACCATTTACCAAGCCATCTGCTGCAGCTTCCGATAAGGCTTTGCGTAGTCTAACACATCACCCACGGTTGGCTGCGGTCGGATTTCATACTTCCAGAGATCCCCTAGACCTGCGTAGTCCCAAGATCAGGTTTCATCTTGAAAGGGTAACCCACATTTGGGCTTCACCTTCCAAAATGAGAAAGAATGCTTTTATAAAAAAAATCGCCATAAGAATAAAATATTTGAAACCACCGAAAAATAACGGCGCCAGAAGAGATGGAAGGGGAATGGAACTCCTCCAGGTTTCAAGAATTAAAGGGAGTCCATTTCAGGCCCGTATTGTTATGCTGCAGTTGTATTCTCTTAGGACCTCTGATAACTGCCCCAGAAAGGTGCAAAAGAAGGCAAATTGCATTTGTTCTCTTTTAACTAATCGCGAAAAACCGCGGAGCGCCACAGAAATCCACCTAAGCTTGTTGCCCCGATAATGCTCTCTAGTTTAGAAAAAATCTTAGTATGATCGGACCATAATTAACCGAGTTAAGAATTTTTTAAGTGGGCATCTTGGTATGCCATGGAGAAAAAGTGTGGAATCAACCGAGTCGAGTCGGTTTTTTTTTCGAGTGGTCCCAGAACACAGATCTCGAATGTCATATCGATCCCGAATAATTCTTCAGAGAAATTCGGGATGCTATAGCTTACGGTTTGAATCTTGTAAGCCCATGCGCTCAGGGCCAACGATATCTGTTGCCTTGATATTCTTCGAATCCGAGTCTGGAGAGTTCATCCGCTTTCTCGTTGCGGTGGATCAAACTGTGGCCAGGAACCCAGACGAGACTAACCTCTTTTTTCTGTAATAAGCTTTTCCAGAGCGTCTGCGCACTCCTGCATAAGAGAATGTCTTGCTCTGGCTGTGCACATCGCTTTTAGTGCCGCCCGACTGTCTGAGCAGATATATGTCTTTTGCTTCGTCGTTCTGGCATCTTCCCTATATGCCACCGATAGCCTGGAAAACCGTGTTGTATTTTTCCAGAGCGAAGTTTTTCTGCACGTGTGGGTTTTTCAGGTAAATGTCTGCTCGCGAAGATTTCCTGTCATGCATACGTGATCCGTCCGTATAGAAAACCAGCGAATCTTGTTGGAGTACTTCCTATGCAGCCTGCGTTACCCTGTAAGTGGACAAACATACTTCTTTTTTCACTAACTGGGCTACCCTGGCGTGGCCGGTGTCAAATCTGAAGTGGGCCGCCGTTGATTTTTTCCTTGTTCAAGTTGAGAGGTTCGGCATGCAGTCTCAAGAAGCTCAAATGCAGCCGTAGGTCTCGTCCTGATTGCACCGGTTATACTCAGACAGGCCAGGCGTTATAGCTTGTACAGTCTTTGAACCATCGTGGTGCGCTCTACACTATGTCACCAAACCAGCGAACTGAACTATATACTACTTTAGGTCAGACAATTGATGTGTAGAGGGTTGATTCCCCAGACTCTACCTATCACCTTGTCGACATGTGACTTCCAGCTTAATCTCCTTTCCAAGGTCACCTTTAAGAACCTGACTGCCTGCGCACACGATAGAGGTCTACCGTACATTCTGTTTTCTTTCTTACGCCATCTTTCTGTGATCTTACAGACCATTGGCGTTCGGTCGCAGACGACGTCGAGAAAGCGACCAATGACTAACACTAGCCTGTCGTCTGCATGTGCCTGAGCAAGGAAGCCGTCCAAGCGCTCCAAAAGACCATCCATTATTAGATCAAAGATGAGATGAAAGGCAGCTGCACTGAGGAAAGCTTCCCTATACACCGATGTCGAGCAACTTTAATGTTTCTTACTACAAGGTGAGCGTCACACTCATAAATATTAATAAATATTCGCACACTATCAAACATTTGAATTTTGATTGAGCAAGATCCCTTTTGCTCCACCTTTCGGCACTACATTCTCTACTATGCTCGTGGCATTATCTTTCGCCTAAAAAAGTTGCGCGATAATACCAGTTTGGTTGTTCCCCATGATCTGTAAATCAATAGCGGACCATGCACGCCCCCATCCCCTCTGATCCTTCTCGCGTTCTTACCTATCCTACCTCTATCTATCCCAACGTATTCTCTCCTTGCCTGTCCTTCCATTTTAGATCTTTTGGTAACCCCAACGATTTTTAATGTAACTTGTTCTAACATCCTCCCTGAACGTTGACGGTAAGATGCTCGTCTGTTTTTCTCCCGCGCGCCCTCCCATCCAGCACCACCTCAGCACCCCTTCCGTGGCCTCCCATCCTGACTCGATTTCCGGCCACTTTCCCTCGACACGTCTCGCCTGTAGTACCCCAGCTGGTCCGAGCGATCGGGGATACCGCTTCGTCAGAGTACCGAGCCTAACCTCTCGAAGCCGGAAACTAGAGGTGTCTACATTGATGGCCTCGGATATTTTGCCGGGCGGGACAGTTGGACTCTCTTCGTCCAAAAGTCCCGCACCCGTAGAAGCCCTCTTACTCGGGCTAGGTTGCTGAACAGGCGGTCTGGAACGAGCTCGAGAAGCGGACATCGGTTCACAGCAAGAGTCACTTCTTTCACGTACGAGGCACTTTTAACCTATCAACCTTGTTTGCAAATCGCCTAAGCTCAACCCACCATGCTTCTACTTTGTTTAGCGCGCTTGCTTCTTCTGTGTTACCGGGTCATCTATATCCTATAGCCTTCTATCGTCCTCGTTCCGCGCCCTAAACATTACGTGTTCCGCGTTATCTTCACCTTTGCCGCATTCACATCCCGTTTCATTTGACTCTGTTTTATCTATCTTAGCTAGATAAGCTTTAAAATTTCCATGTCCCGTAAGGAGCTGCACTAACTACTTCTTTATCCAATTCTAGTTTCGCCCTGATCCCGTTATTTTGGATTAATTTCACCGTTAGCCCACCTGTGATTGCACGCCCCCATCTATCGTCCTTTCCCGGAATCGCTTCTTGGTTCGAGTTCGGGAGATAATATTGAATATTATCTCGGTCCCTTCATAGACCTTTACCCATCTTACTTTAATCCTAACTCTATCTCCTACCTCTTTATACATCTGCCACTTATCAAATACAAGCATTCTCCCAACTAGATGGTAGATACATGTGCGAATCTCCTTTAAGACGTATCGTGATGCAATATTATCTCGAAAATCTAACTGGCATTAAAAGGTAGCGCACTGGAGTAATTTTATTTCCGACACTAACTTCAAAATTTCAATTGTAGCACATACAGTAAAGTCCGCTTATAACGAACTTCAAGGGACCGTCAAAAACGGTTCGTTATAACCGAAGTTCGTTGTAAGTGATAAGTTACAAAAAAAAAACGCTACCGTCTGATTTAACTTTCATTTTATTTTTTACATTTTGTAAACGTTTTATATTTCATATTTTTCCTTTAATGTAAAACAGTTTCGCTTTTTGTTTAAAATACCATCATCCATTTTTTTCTAATTATCAGCGCAAGTAAGCGTACCGAACGATTGGCGACACCATACTGACTGTTTGCATCTAGAATGTGTTAGTGCTTTCGGGGAAGTGCCGCATTTTATACTTAAAAGTTTTCTATAACTGGAAATATGTGAAATTGTATATTAGATAAACGGTTCGTTTCATCCGATAGATCGTTATAACCGGGTTTGTTGTATGAAGAAGAACTTAACACGGTTCTTATGGAACTTTGGTTGGTACCTCTCAAATTGGTTCGTTACAACCAAGAGTTCGCTTTAACCGGGTTCGTTGTAAGTGAACATCACTGTATGTGTGTTATTGATAGCCTTGTGTACTTTCTTTGTCAATCTTATTTTGACTCTGGTTATTCTCGTAACTTCCCCTACAAAAATCATGAGTTGAGGTTTGCATATTAAGATGAATGATACTAAATTGTTTGTATTTGTATTTTAGTATCAAATTAACTTTGATAAACATTTTTTTTTGGAAATAGAAATTTTGCGAAACAGAAAAAGTTAAATGCAAACCCAACAAATTGTATTTACTAAGATTTCTTTTCATTCTTTCTTTTGAGATGTAGTTTTATGAAATGGGGCCGAGAATACCCGGTGTAATAACAGGGCTGCACCGATTACACTGCTATGTATTGTTTAATGAATTTTCCATATAATTACATATTGTGCTATCTACCCACAAAGTCCGCCAGCTGACTAATTCGGTGCATATATATTTTTTTACTAATAACTAGTTTTTAACAAAAGTTTCGTTTACTTATTTTGTTTTTTCTTTTTTTTTAGGTTAATTTTTAAATAAATTCGTAAGTTTAAATTTTGCAAAAATGAACGAAAATTACCTTATGAGTTTTATAGCATTAATATTAATCAATATGTTAATAGTATAAAAACCAAATCAAGTGTATTCTTCGATACTTACCAATTGTTCGCAGATAGTTAAACATCTATAATTTAATATATTATAATTCTTGTGATTTGTTGTTAATTTCAAATATAAATATTATATTAAATTGTAATCGAGGATTGTGTAAAATAAAGTTTTTAAAAAGAAGAATTCAGGGCTTCTTTACATTTCGCGAACTACTGAGCAAACTAAATTTTAAAATTAGCACCGAAAAGGTGGCCTACATGTAATGTAATTCAAGAACTACACAAATTCTAATTTTCTCCGCCGGCATGTTTTTAATAATAATAATAATAACGGAAATGCCGATGAATGCGTTTTTCTATTTGTAAATTTTTTTTGACACTTCGGCGTTAAGCCAATTTTTCTTGTTGTTTCTATTCATCTGGCACAAACTAGCGAAGTTTATTTGAACAGGCACACTAAACGTTGCGCGGCAGTTTTTGGACACTGATGTAATGTTGACTAACAATTTGGAGCAAAAATTGATCTCGCTTAACAGGCGCATCAGTGTCGCATTACTGTTTGAATCACAAACGTGTGACCTACTTTACGGTTTTCCATCATAAAACTTGCACTTTTAGTTTTTCCCGGAAACAACACTGTATGGTGTTAGTAAGTAATTTATTTATTTATTTATTTATTACCCAAACAAAACGAGCTTAACCCAATTACATTGTCGGGGAAATCCCGCATTTGTACATAATATTTAATGTTAAATTACACAAAAAAAATGTTATAATAAAAAGTAATAATGGTAATAATAATAATAATAATAATAATAATGATAATAACAACAATAATATGAGAAAAAAAGAAGAAATATAAGTGATTTCGGAATGAGCAGAGACACATAAACTAGCTTATTTAACAAAATTAGATACTATGAGAGTAATTTGAATAATGATTTTTTAAACGATACTAGGGAAGAGTCAAATATATCAATATCAGTTTCATAACTTATTTTATTGACCACGGTTGCCATTCTTATTAATGGAGAGCAGAAACGTAAATTAGTTCTATATTTAGGAATGTACAAGATGTTTCGAGGTCGAGATCTATGTGCCGGTACGTAGAGTTGCCCAAAAGGTAACAGCTTGGGACAATCTATTCTGTTATTTATTAGCTTATGAATAAAGCAAATGTCTTCCAACTCTCTTTTTTTTATATAGATTAGCAATTTTAAATTGCGACCTAACGTCTTGATATTCGTTATAACCGGGGTATTTTCCATGTGCTTTGTAATAAAGATACTTAAGAAACTTATTTTGAACTGTTTCAATTTTGTTTTGATGAGTAATTTGACCAGGATTCCATACTGCTCAAGCAAACTCTAATTTAGACCTTACTAAAGAACCTAGACTTTTTAATGACGCATTTACCATCTTCTCGATATGATCATCCCACCTTAAATCCGACCCCAGATTAACTCTTAAGCTCTAAATTATTACCGTTAATGGTATATTGGTAATAAGTTGGGTATTTTTTGGTCGTGAATGTCATAGATTTGCATTTACTAATATTAAGACTTAGCCTGTTTGTATTGCTCCAATCTAACAGTGAATTTACATTATGTTGCAGAGTATGACAATCTTCTACATTAGCGACTTCTTTGTATATCTTTACATCATCTGCAAATATAAGACATTCACATCCTTTAATATAGCATGGGAGATCATTAATAAATAACAAAAAGAGCAGAGGTCCCAAGTTGCTAAACTGTGGCACACCCGACGGTACTATAAATGGTTGCGATTGTATTCCGCCTATCAGTATAAATTGAAACCTGTCCTGTAAATAAGATTTAAAGAATTGTAACAAATTGAGAGAGAAACCGTATGCGTGCAACTTTCGTAATAATATGTCATGATTTACGCTATCGAAAGCTTTAGAGAAATTCGTATAAATTACATCTACTTGTCCCACTTTGTCAATAATACTACTACTGTATTCCATAAACGTTATTAAATTTGTTTCAACAGATCTTTTGTTTGTAAAACCGTGTTGATGCTCTGTTATATTGTTTCTTAAAGTGTTATAAACTTTACTGTAAATAATTTGTTCAAATATTTTAGCGGGCACAGATAACACAGATACTGGACGGTAGTTTGTTACTTTGGATTTATCACCCGATTTATGTATAGGAACTACTTTACTTAATTGCCATTTATCCGGAAAAGTGCTCGTTCGCAGAGCTAGATTATATAATATTGATCAAGGATGACTAAGTAATTCACGACAAGCTTTAAATATGTAAGGAGGCACCAGATCAGGACCAACCGATCTTTTCGGTTTTAGTTTTCGCATTACTACCTCGACTTCTTGTACATTCACATGTTTTATTACAATGCAATCAGAGATACTATTATGGACAATCTGATTGGATCCAAATATTATATGATTAATATCGTATGATGAATGGTTATTGTATACCGATTTAAAATAATCTGCAAATAATTCTGGAATTTCTGCTTCATTATTAGTAGTTCTTTCATTAAACTGATATTTGTCAAAATCTGAGTTGTTATTACGTTTTCTGTTTATATAATTCCAAAATCCGTTAACATTATGAATAATTTCGTTTTCTATAGATGCAATATAGTTTTCATGCGCAACCTGTGTATCTTGTTTTAGCTTTTCTCTTAATCGACGGAATTCTTGCAAGTGGTAATCTGATATGTTTTTATGTTTGTGATGCATTATTTTTAACTTTATGTTTTGAATGATTTCTCGAGTAAACCAGACAGGGTAACGAAAATAGGATCTATGCTGTACTTTTGGAACAGATTGATCTAGAGCTTGATACAATAGAGAGTAGAATTTTTCTACAGCCGCATTCACGTCATTATAATTTTCAAGTTCACGCCAATCGGTAACCCTTAGTAATTCATATAGAAGAAGGAAGTTAACTTTTTTGAAATTGTAATGTTCAGGCGCTACCCTGGATGTACTAGCATTCTTTCTATATGAACGACTGTAGGAATTATGTGTCAGTGTCAATGTCAGTGTTGGTGCCAGAAAAATTCATTTTCTACTAATACAGAAAATTAATAAATTCCCTCTACAACACCATCCAGACGGTCCTTTTCAGGACTTTGCCATTGCCTAAAATCCAAATCTTTATATATTTGCAGTAATAAAGGGTTTTCCAATAAGAGGTGTTATTTTGATATTCAAAGAAAAGTGCCACTTTTTAATATAAATGATCGGATGTTTATTTCATTATAAAGAGGAAGGTATGCCGTTAATACTGGAAAATAACATCAGGCAAATGACCACCACGACCACGCTTACAGGACAATATCCTTTTCATGAAATTTTCCATAACCAAATCGCAAAGTGGCTGCCCTATGTCCTCGATAGCCTCACGAATTCCATCTTTGAGGTCTTGAATCGACGCTGGGCTGTTGGCGTAGACCTTCTCTTTCACGTGGCCCCAAAGAAAGAAGTCGCAAGGTGTTAAATCACAAGATCTCGGTGGCCAATTGTGATCACCTCTTCGAGAGATAACACGGTCCGGAAACTTTTTCCGTAAAAGATCAATGGTTTCGTTGCTTGTGTGGCACGTAGCGCCGTCTTGTTGAAAGTAAACGTTGTCCAGATCAATACCATCCAATTCCGGCCATAAAAAATCGTTAATCATCTCTCGATAGCGCAATCCAGTCACCGTAACTGTTGCTCCAGCCTCATTTTCGAAAAAGTAAGGTCCAATGACTCCGCCGGACCATAAACCGCACCAAACAGTCACACGTTGAGGATAGAGAGACTTTTCAACAATAACTCTTGGATTTTCTGAGCCCCAGATCCGACAATTTTGCTTGTTGACGAAGCCACCGAGGTGGAAATGGGCCTCATCACTCAAGATGATTTTTCGATGGAATTCTGGATCATTTTCATGCATTTCAACGACCCAATCAGCAAAGACACGACGTTGTTGATGATCGGCCGGCTTGAGTTCTTGTGTTAACTGGACTTTATAAGCCTTAAGACCCAAATCTTTATGCAAAATACGGTGTAATGACGTTTGTGGAATGGCTAATTCCAAAGAACGACGAGGAATGGACAAACCTGGGTTTTCTTTAACACTTTCGGCTACAACAGCAATATTCTCGGCTGTTCTTGAGCGACGTGCACGGGTTTTATTCTTCACATCACTAACTTGTCCCAAGAGCTCGAATTTTTTCACCAATTTCTGTATTGCGGTCCGACAAGGTGCTTCACGGTGACCCAAAAATGTTCGAGTTTTACGAACCGTCTCTGCCAAATTTTCACCATTTTTATAGTGAATTTTAATAATTTCAATGCGTTGTTGAAGCGTGTATCGTTCCATATTTATTAATGGCGTAGTTTCTACTTGTCAAATGTCAAAAAATGATAGCTTCAAAAGTGACATCTACCGAAATAGCGGGCTATTCAAAATAACACCTCTTATTGGAAAACCCTTTATAATATAGAATATCAAAGATGTCAAAATCAAAACGACAAAAAAATTTAGATGCTTTAATTTTCAAACAAGAAAACAACAGTACTGAAGATTTAAAAGAGACAATTCTACTAATAGGAGACATAAATTTTGATTTATTAAGCAAATACAAAGAAGGAGTACGAAAATATACTAATTTATTAAATGCTTATGGTTTAATAAGTTTAATTAATTCCCCCACACGAGAAGAAAAGATACAGAATAACTTAGTGTCTACTTCTCTAGACCATGTAGTAATTCGATTTGAAAACGAATCATACGAACCGTTTGTTGTTAACTATAAAATAGCAGATCATTACATAATAGGAATAAACTTCTTGGCTGATTATAATCCACTAGAAGCAAACGAAGATACAATTCGATACGTTATAGATAATGAGAAAGTCAATTATATGATTAAACAACTAACTTGGGAAAAATTAATGAATATTAATAACGTTACACAACTATACGAGAAAATTGTGGCAGCATTTTCTTTAATATACAAATTTTCGACACGAACTATTAAGTACAATAATAATAGAAAATATAAAGTACATAACCCATGGATTACAGATGAACTACTTAACGAAATTTCTTTTAAAAACGATATGCGGAGTACTTACAAATCAAACAAAAATCCAACTTTATTTAGAAAATACAAAGCATTACGAAATACAGTTTAGAAAAAAAATAAAGAAAGCTAAAGATAATTATTACTACCAAGAGATACGTAAAAATAGTTCCAACATATCAGGAATTTGGTCAATCTTAAATAACAGACTAGGAAGAGGTAACAACAATATAAAACAGTCATGTTTAAAAAACTTTAAATATATTGCTACAGAGGAAGAAATAAAACAACTAACAAATACTTTTAACAACTTCTTTATTTCAATTATCGACAAACTAAGAAAGACCAATAATACACATCAACAGGTAATAATTGATACTCAACTACAATCGTTTTTTTTTACCATCTATGACCTCAACTGATTTGCACAATATAATACAAACATTTGACGTAAATAAAGTTCCTGGATATGACAACATCAGAAACAAAAACATAAAGAATAATCTAAATATACTGTGATATTTTACTACATTTCTTAAATCTAATGATTAGAAATGGTGAAATTCCAGAAAAAATGAAAATATCAATAGTTACTCCAGTTTGTAAAAATGGTAAAAAAGATGATATTAATAACTACAGACCAATCTCGAATCTTCCATCATTAGAAAAGAATTTAGAGAAATATATAAACGACAAATTAAATAGCTACTTGGATAAATTCTCCATTATACCTAATACACAATTTGGTTTTCGAAAAAGAAAGAATGCAGAAACGTTATTATTGGATTTTGTTGAAAAAAATAATGTAACTTTAAATGACAGAAAGCATGCAGCCGCGATATTTCTTGATCTATCAAAAGCCTTTGATGCAATAGACAGGACTATACTTCTTCGAATATTAGAAGCTTCCGGAGTAAGAGGCACAGTTCACAAATTATTCGAAAGTTTTTTAACAGATCGAGCACAGACTGTCAAAATTAACAATTGTTACAGTAATTTAAAGCAAACACATTTCGGTGTTCCGCAAGGATGTATTTTACCACCAACGTTATTTAACTTATACGTAAAAGATATACCTCGAACAAATGGTTTACTGTGTAATATTTATCAATACGCTAATGATACTGCTATATTATCAACAGACATTAATGAAATTACATGTTTGCAGAAACTGCAGAATGATTTCAATTTAATATCAAAGTGGTTTACACAACATTATATTTTTATAAACAATAAAAAAACTCAAGCTCTTCAATTTGGAAATTCTAGCATAAATTACATTCTACGAAGTCATAACGAGAAATGCTTATTTTCTGGAAATTTAGTTAATTGCAGTTCTTGCCACAAAATAGACTTCTAAATGAAGTCAAATATCTTGGAATAATAGTGCAAAAAGATATGAAATGGACTGGACACATAGAATATGTATCTAACAAATTAAAAAGCCCATTATATACATTCTATCAATTACGAACAATTTTGCCAGTGCAAACAAAAATACTAATTTATAAAACTTTGGGAGAATCAATAATAAGATATGGTCTGACGATTTATGGTCATGCATATACAATACACCTGGAACCTCTGTTAAAGGCGCAAAATAATTTCTTAAAGCTTATAAAAAATAACAATAAAAGAACAGATGACATAAGGAAAGAGCTTGAAATTTTGAAAATTGATCGGTTACGGGATTATATTACCATTTTTAAATATTATTTTAATAAAACATTTCAACAGGTCCAAGAAACTACATATAACATTCGACCGTCACCCATAACTTTCATCACTAATAGGTACAATAATTTCTACGGAAGAAACTCGATTTATTATTACATTCCAAAATCACTAAATGAATTTCCTTATAAAAACATAAAGAAAATTTCTGAGCTGAAAAAGAAGCTTCGTGGATGATTAATTAACAGATAAATTTATAATAACTTAAATATTTATTTCTCAAAGAATACATAATTAGTTATTACTACTTTCAAAATCTCAAGTTCTTATTCTATTTGGTCTTTTCGTTACAGTTATACTAGTAGATTATATATTGTTAATATAAAACCTGTAAAAAGTCCATATGGACTCACAGGCAATTATTCTAATGTAATTTTAATAATATATAAATAAATAAATAATAATAATAATAAGAATAATAATAAACTGTCAAGGCTGGATGATATACGTCTTCAGGTACAATTGCATCATTATTACTAAATACGTTTACTGGTAAGTTACTGATTATGAGATCGAGAGTTCGTTTTTGAAAATTAAGAATATTATTATACATGCCGAAATTTTGAATGTTAAGAAATTGTTGTAAGCGTTTGGTAGTGGCAACATATGAATTTTAACAAACAGAGATTCCAGAATTATGTTTACATTTATAGCTTCTGATTTATGCTTTCTATGGACTGCTATTAACACATTATTGTGTAGAGTTTGTTTTATTTTTGTATTGTTTATTCTTTTGTATTAAATTTTCCAAGAATTTCCCTAAAATTTATTCGTCTTTTTATCGAAAGCTTTTTTAATGTATTTTTTTATGTAAGTTATTTCTGGTATGTTATGTTAAGTTTTTTTTATGGGCCTCATTATTGTAAGACAATTAGAGTCTTGTAAGGATAGCAAATTCCTAAATATCAACACCCGAATCGTTGGCTTTTTATTACCTAATTTGATTGTTGTGATCGTTTATTTGGTAACTAAAAAAAAAGAAGAAACTGAAGAGAAAAAATTATAAAATCCTTGTGGACGATTTTAAATTAAGTCCTTTTACAAGGCGGGAGAATTTCTTAAAATTTTAACAATCGGCATACCTTACATACCTTTTAGTCGAGCGAAATATTTAAATCCCCGTTTTACAATCTTGTTATGCGACAAAAGGAGCGAATGAACGAACTGGCCTATTCAAAAATTTTTTGCTTCCAGGTAAATTCCTGTTTGCGATAGTTATGGTCAATTTTGTTAAATTAACGATGGCATTTTTAGAGCACCAAATCAGATTTGTTTTTGGGGAAAATTTATAGGGACTATAAAAATGATTCTTTTTTAACTTTAGTTTGGGAAAAATCGAAATAAGATGTTAGGCGGTATGGAATTTTGTTTTGCGCGGGGAGGATGGAATGTTTCGGTTCCCTTGTAAAATTTTCAACGATTGTCACCTGGGTGAAATAACAGCAGTTTCGTGGAGGCCTACGTGCTTCAGAATATTGAGAAGGTATTAAGGAAGAATAAAATTCTATAGATAGGGGGTAGTTTACTGATTCTCTAGCAGTTGTTTATTTATGAGAATATCATTGGGATGATAAATTGCCTGTAACCAGTGCTTCTCAATAGGTCTTAACAAAATTTGCTGTTGTTGAACTTCTTAATGTAAACAAAAGTTTTTGAAGATTTCTGTTTTATAAGGCTCTGCATCGATTATTGCAGTATTAATTTTTTAATTAAAAAAAAAGCTGAAAACAGATTTTAGAAATTTTTATAGATCAACCATTTACTTACTTACGTAGCTAAAGGAATCTATCACCATCTCCCAAAAAAAAGTAAAATTCAATTTATTTTAATCGGAACTAGAGGTGGTTGCTGGTTAGTCGTCTAAAATCGCTTGATTCCGTACAAAATGAAAACTTTAGAAATCTATTGCGGCTGCAATTTCATCTGCTTAATTTCATACTGACTCTTTTTCAGTATATCAGACAATGTGATGCAAATTTCACGGATCTAGAAATTCACGTAAGTGTAAGGCTGTTTTCGTTCTGAGGATTCTTGTACTGATCTCGACCGGCGTTATCTTCGAAGTTCGAACTAACCCGGACAAGCATTATTTTCATACAGAATCGAAGATGAGGATTTTCATACTACACCAGACCGAGAATTTGTTTCTTATTGAGTCAAACGAGCGTTATTTTTCTACGAACTGAGGCGGGCATTATTTTTATACTGAACCGAAGCGGAAAAGTTTCGTACTGTGCTGTAGAAGCCTGCAAGGGCTGGATTACTTGGTCAGCTCTTTGCGCTGCCCTATCCAATCTCGGGTTTAGGTGAAGGGTACTCCGTATCTGTCGGATCCTTTGATCTTATGGCGCTTCTTCCCGGCTCTGTCGGACCTCTCGGGTCGTCCAGAAGTCTCGGAACTGTCAGGCTTCCTGGCCCTGCTGGATTGTTCGAACCTCTCCATTCATTCAGAGCTCTCAGACCTGTCAGGCTTCCTAGCCCTGTCGGGTCGTTCGAGTCTCTCGAGATCTTTAAAGGTCTTGGACCCGTCAGGCTTTCTGGCCCTGTCGGGTTGTTCGGGCTTCTCTAGTCCTTCAGAAGTCTCAGACCTGTCAGGCTTCCCGGCCCTGTCGGGTCGTTCGGGCCTCTCAGGATCTTTAAAGGTCTTGAATCCGTCAGACTTCCCGGCTCTGTCTAGTCCTTCAAAGATCTCTCACCTGTCAGGCTTCCTGGCCTTGTCGGGCCGTTCGGGCTTCTCTAGTCCTTCAGAGGTCTCGGACCTGTCAGGTTTTCTGTCCCTGTCGGGTCGTTCGGGCCTCTCGAGACCTTCAAAGGTCTTGGACCTGTCAGGCTTCCTAGCCTTGTCGGATTGTTCGGGCTTGTCGAGTCGTTCAGTAGTCTTGAACCTGTCAGGTTTTCCGGTCCTGTCGGGTTGGTCGGGCTTCTAGAGTTGTTTAGAAGTCTCGGACCTGTCAGGCTTTCTCGCCCTATCGGACTGTTCAAGCCTTTCGAGCTTTTCCGGCCGATCAAGAAGTTACCAGGATCTTTTCGGGCCGCGTCAAAGTTACTTCTAGGCGAATCGGGCCTGAAAATTTCAGCCCGTGCAGGACTCTAACTGGGATTATGGATAGTTAAAACCGCTTGTAATTCATTCAAGATTTACAGGAATATATTCACACTCCCTCCCATATTTATAGCACAGTTGACAACTCATATTTTATTATGACGCTGGATTCTGCTTGTTGCCACTTGGCTGGTTGCTGTAACTCGTGCCAAATCGATGGATAAGTAACATAAAGTACGATTTATGACTTTGCTGACACTCCAGTCAATTAGAGATACGTCAGACTTAGAACGCAGTTCCGCCAGGTCGAAATATGTGCTGTAGAGAGCGTTTGACGATTCGTTCCCTACACTTAAATATTGTGCAGAACTTAGTCGGGTCACAGTTAAAGTGGATTCCGAACCACCAGGAGACCTTTCTTGCAGAAATAACTTTTTTCCTTGAAAACTACAAACAGCAATATATCGTTACTTTTCAAGAAAGAAATTTGATTTACAGTTTCTGTTCTAGACTAACTTATTCAATCTGATCATAATAATTTAGTTTCAAGATTGATAATGGAGGGACTTGCAGTGATTTGAGCGCTCTCGGACGTTGCCCGGTGATATTTACCCAGAATCACTGGAAGACGCAATTGTCATCCAGGTTAAGATAAACTGTACAGTCACGCCGAACTGTGCATCTCAAGCACATTGGGCTACCAAAGATGGTCTGTGGGATATCTAGTTCACTTGGAAGGTTGATGCAGTGTAAAACTCGACCTAGGATCACCACAGGTGGCCCGTTGGAGGGCCAGCCTGACTGATATTCGTATTTATCGTCTTTAAGAAAGTTGATGGAGGACATAGCCCTATCTCCATCTTGTGTCACCGCAGGTGACTCGTTGGAGAGCCTAAGTTAAGTTAATACAGGGCAATATTCAAGTTTGGGTCACCGTAGGTGGCCTGCGGAGCATTTAGCTTTCTTGGAAGGTTGATATAGTGTAAAACTCTAACTGGGGCCACCGCAGGTGGCCCTTTCGTATACGAGTCTGACTGACATTGGTATTTATTATTTTTAGGAAGGCTGATAGAGGGCGTAGTCCGATACGTGTTTGCATTTCTCGTTTTTAAGAACGTTAGTATAGGGTGATGCTCGATCTTTGTATGCGTATGCTGACCCGTGTACATATGTATCATTCTTAAGAAGGTGAACAGTGGGCAACGCTCGGGTTTGGACCACAGCAGATGATTTTTAACTCTTATAGGAGGTGAAGCTCGATTTCGGTCAGCGCAGATGACCCGTTAGGGGGCGCAGCCGACTCGTGTTTGTATTGTATCATTTTTGAGAAGCGACTTGTGAGATATTTAACTCTTTTGGAAGACTGATGAAGGATTAATGAGAACTTTGGAGTACGTAGCACAATTTATTCTGTATTTATTATTATCTAAAGGTTGATGGAAGCCGAAGTTCGACCCAGGAGCATCCCATGTGACCTGTTTGATATTTAACTCTCTAACGGTTATTATGCATTACTTACCTACTAAGTAGGTACACAATGAAAACTTAGAAGAGAGACGTTCTATCTCTTTGGTCCTTAGAATGGACATGCAGGGACTTGCAGAGGTTCGAGCACCCCTGGACTTTGTCTGGTGATATCTATCCTTAATCACTCGAAGACGCAACTGTCGACCAGGTTAAGCACGTACCTAGCTATTGCAAATTCTATACTCCATCGAATGACCATATATAAATTAACGTCCGTTAAAGGCCCAAAGTTTTGGCAAATATTACGTCTATTCGACGTCCATTTGACGTCAGTCCATCAAAACCTAGACGTTGAATTCATAAGTCTGTTTCGCAAAACATTTCCGATCTTGGGTGGCTGAACATGGAAAATCGTTGGAAGTATCGATTGGATCTGCTCTCTGCTGTCCTGACAAATAATGGCCTTCAATGAGCAAATTCCATTTTCAGGACTTTCGATTTTCGCTATCAAGTCCCTTGTATCCTCACCGATAATGTGTTTTGCATTTAGATCCTACTAGAAGTAGAAATCTTGCTGCTTGACATTAGTGAACTGTGAAACAATAGTAGGCTTGAAGATCGTCTTTTTCTCTTTACGCACACTAAGCATTGCTGTTCTTTCATTATTCTGATTTTTAATATTTTCTAAGACAACAACCGTTGCTGAAGAAACTTTACAGTCTTTAGCAGCTTTTGCTGCTTTATTAGTAGAATTCTGAGATTTTAATAACGATGATGTTTATTGTTATTTTGGGTTAGATTTGTAAATTTATCAGTACGTTGAGTGTTTACTGATTTTTCTACGTTTCAGTTAGCATGACGTAATTCGTGATTTAGAACTAATAATCTGTTGTTTACTTAGTGTCTTGGAGTGTTTAGATTAGATTTCCAGCGTTTCTCTCTGAATTTCTTTAGAATTTCCAAATGTTTAATATCATTATGAAAATCCATATTTGATTTTTCTATTTTCATTCAATAAAAAAGAAAAGTAACATTTTTTCACAAAGATACCGTTTGGTTACTGCTGGTTAGTGGTACCTTGCAGTCATATCCGTGTCAATATTCTATTGCTATTGTCAAGACGTGCCCGTTTGCCGACCGTTTCATTTAACGGCGGCAACCACCTCTGGAACATATCAAAAAGGAATGTTTTCCACGTAAAGTTGGTATTATGGTTAGTGCCTTGCATAAAATTAAAATCAACATTAAAAGTTGAAAGTATTAAATAGTTACACGTAATTATAAAGTTCAAATGTTAATCTTCCCTTTCACAAACCCTTTTCCAGTGATACCACGTGGTATAATGGTGAAGGATAAAATTATCTAAAACAATCAATCATACATCTATGAAAACATAAAAAAAAACACCAGGAATGTTGCCAAACTTTAAATTGAAACGCGTTTATAATAATACTGTAATGCATAATACCTGAGCGTCAAGTTTAATATCTGTGACAAAAAGTAAATACCTCAAACCCACCCTACCTACATAACATAGAGTAGAGAAGTAGTAAAGATACGCCTAGACCTAGAGAGAACATTGTTGACATTTTTGCAATGTTTATTGTAATATCTGTGTGAAGTTCCCGCTGCGCTTTTGTTGAAAATAGTCCCTTTTCTCTCTCAATACACAAAAACTCTTTCACACCTTTCATTCAATTTTCTATGTGTGGAATATTGTGTGAGACTACTCATTCGAATCCGAAATCCGAATGAACGGCACAATAATATAAAATGTTATTTTAAAAAGGTATTTTTGTCCAAATGCAATCTGATTAGCAGTTCTTAACTGTTACACGAATAAAGAAATCTAGTTGCCTACTTACATACGAAATAGTTTTTCAAATGTTTCTCTTGTTTGCTTGTTTGTTTTACTAGAGTCGCAATGTTTTTCTTGCGTTTATCAGAATCCGTTAATAGAAAATGTACCAAATGAGGTAAAACAGTTGAAAACCGGAGTCTACCACTACATACATCTTCTATCTCTAATATTATGCAATTTAATTATGCATATAACTGACTTACCGTATACAGTGTGTCCACATTTCGATGCTCACTGTTGGGATCGCGGAAGTTGTAAGAGATACGAAGTCGGTTAAATTAGATGAAATTTGGCTATTTTTGAGATCAATCTACTTATGCTTTTGTTTTTTCAAAACAGTTCACGGCTTACTAGATATTTGCTAAAAACGAAACTGTCTTATTATTTTTTTAAGTGAAATATCTCGGGAACGAGCAAAGTTAGAAAAGAACACTAAAGACGGTGTTTTAGAGAATTTACTCCGAAACACAAAAAAATTATTTTCGCAATTGTCTTTTGTTTTACTTCGGCGGTGAAACGTAAATCCAAATTTTTTTCTAATAGAACACCTACTTGATTTCCATATTACTGAACTGCACGCGTTAAATGCTTTTCAATGATACATGGTTTGACATAGCTATTCTTTTGTTTTACCGAGTTATGAAGTGAAAATCATTTTTCATCATAGTGTGCCATGATATATCTGACACACATAAAGTCGTGCATTTTTATCAAATAAATTCATTTGTTATGCAAAAATTGCTAAAGCAAAATAAATACGCTATTATGGGGCATTAGCTGCTTATTTGATGCTATTTGTGAATGCTCAGTAAATTATCTTAAAAGCGTCTTTTGTTTTGTTTTAGCAATTGTTACATAACAAATGTAATTTGTCTAACAAAAATGAATCACTTTCATATGTTTAAAGCCACGACACACTAGTGGAAAATGCTTTTTATTTAAAAAAACTAAGATAATTTCGTTTTTAGCAAATATCTAGTAAGCCGTGAACGTTTTTGAAAAAACAAAAGCATAAGTAAACTGAACTCCAAAATAGCCAAATCGTTTTTTCTAGGTCAACAAAAACTGGACCCATTACAGTTAGGGTGTGGTTTATTTAACTCTCTTGGGAGGTTGATGGAAAGTCAAGGTCATCCATTAGAGGGCGCAGTCCAATCCATGTTCGTATTTATCATTTCTAAGTAGGCCACTGGAGGGCGTGTTCGTATTCATCATTTTTAAGAAGGTTGATGGAGGGCTAAGCCTGACCTTGGACCACCATAAGCAGCCTGCGGAACTCTCTTGGAAGGTTGATGAAAGCTGAAGAAGCGCATTTTGGGCCACCGCAGGTGGCCTGTTAGAGAGCGTAGCCCGACCCCGTTCGCATTTATATTTTCTAAGTAAATTAAATGCCTGACTTTGTGGAATATCTAGCTCTCTTGGAAGGTTGATGCAGTGTAAAGCCCTACCTGGGGGTCACCGCAGTTGGCCAGTTGAAGGACGAGCCTGACTGACATTGATATTTTATCATTTTGAGCAAGGCTGGTAGGGACGAAGAAGGTTGATGAACTTGGTCTGCTGGAGGGCGTAGCCCGATACGTGGTTGTATTTTTCGTTTTTAAAAAAGTCCGACTTTGGGCTTAACTTTTTTGGAAGGTTGATGGAAGATGAAAAATCCCCATCAGGTTTGTATTTATATTTCTTAAGAAGTTAATAGAGGCTAATACCCGATTTTGGACCGTCACAGATGGTCTGCGAAATGTTTAGTTTTCTTGGAAGTTTGGTGAAGGATAAAGAAGTCCCATTCGCACATATGTTGCTTAAGAAGTTAATGGAGAGCAATACCTAAGTTTGGGTCACTACAGGTGATCTGTCATTCGAGGACGAGCTTGACTGGCATTAGTATTTATCATTTTGAGGAAGGCCGATAGAGGGCGAAGCCCGACCTTGGACTGCTAGGGGACCAGCCTGGCCGTTATTCGTGTTTATCATTTTTAAGGTTCGTATTTATATTTCTTAAGAAAGTTTATAGAGGGCAATACCCAATTTCGGGATATCTACCTTTTTGGAAGGTTGATGTAGTGTAAGACCCTAACTGAGGGCAACCGCAAGTGGCCCGTTGGAGAATGAGCCTCAGTGATATAGATATTTATCATTTATTTTCAAGATTCCTTGTAATTCTGTTGCCAGTCTTTAACTTAACTTCATTCATAACAATAAACGTGAAAATTTTGAAAAATGAACATTTTGCAGGTTATGGGCCCTGTTTTCATTAACCATATCTCAATCATTCATCGGCAGATTTTCAAAATTTCTTGTAATTCTGTTGCCAGTCTTTGACTGAACTTCATTCATAGCAAGGAACGTGGAAATTTCAAAAATGAACATTTTGGAGGTTATAGGCCCTATTTTGATTAACCACATTTCAATCATTCATTGGCAGATTGTCAAACTTCTTCGTAATTCTGTTGTCAGTGTTTCACTGAACTTCATTCATAACAATAAAGGTGAGAATTTTAAAAAATGAACATTTTGGAGGTTATGGGCCCTATTTTGATTAACTATATTTTAAGTCATTCATTGGCAGATTTTCATAATTGCTTGTAATTCTGTTCTCAGCCTTTGATGCAACTTCTTTCATACCAATAAACATCGAAATCTCAAACAATGAACACTATGGAGGTTTCGGACCCTATTTTGATTCACCATATCCTAATATGGAGTATGCTGGAGGCCCAGCCTGGCTGATATTTGTATTTCTCATTTTTAAAGTTAGTGTAGGGCGATGCCGAACCTTGAGCCACCGTAGCTGGCCTGTGAGATATTTAACTTTTCTGACAGGTTGATAGAGGAAGAAAAAGCTCCATCTTGTGTCACCGCAGGCGGCTCTTTGGAGAGCGGAACCCGATCCGGTATGCATTTGTATTTCTTAAGAAAGGCAATATCCGATTTTGGGCCTTCACCGGTGGTCGGCATCTAGCTCCCTCTCCCTCTCCCTTTCTCTCTCTCTCTCTCTCTCTCTCTCTCTCTCTCTCTCTTCTCTCTCCCTCCCTCCCTCCCTCTCTTTCTCTCTCTCGATCTTGGGCTACCGCAGGTGGCCTATGAGATATTGAACTTTCTTGGAAGGTTGATAGAATAGCGTAGCCCGACGCAGTTTGCATTTATATCTCTTAAGAAAGTTTGGTGGTCTGCAGAATATTTAGCTCTGTTGGAAGGTTGACGCAGTGTAAGACCCTACCTAGAGTTACCGCAGGCAGCCCGTTGGGAGACGAGCCTGACTGACATTGGTATTTATCATTTTTAAGAAGAGTAATAGAGGGCGAAGCCCGACCTTAGTCTACTGGAGGGCGTAGCCCCATACGTGCTTGCATTTCTTATTTTTAAGAAGGTCAATGTAGGGCGATGCTTGGCTTTGGGCCACCGGAGGTGGCTTGTGTGATATTTAACTCTTTGGAAGTTTGAGAAAGGATGAAGTCCGACGTATACGTATCCTGACTCGTGTTTTTATTTATCACTCTTAAGAATTTGGATGGAGAACAATGCCCGACCTTGGGTCATCACAAGTGACCTGTGAGGTATTTAACTTTCATGGAAGGTTGATGAAGGATGAATCTGGACCTTGGGCGGCCTCAGGTGGCCCATTGGAGGGCGTAGCTCAACTTGCTCTGTGTTTATTATTTTTAAAAGAGGTTCCATGTGGCGTGTTGGGTATTTAAGTCTTTTGGAAGGTTGATGGAGTGTGAAGACCGACGTTGGGGTTAGTTTTTGCGTGCTTGTAATTATCTCTTTCAAAAGGTTTATGGGAAACGGAGTTTTCAAATAGAGGAGCGATCGTATCCGTTTCTGCTCTAGAAGCGCTGATGTGGCTCGATTAATTATGTGCGTTTGCTTCTATAATCCGATAAGTCAACGAAAGGACGAAGGATGGCACAGTCTTGTAACTTAATGTATTTGTGCAAAAATAACCTCAGGACGACTCAAATAGATGATGAAGAAACTTAACGTAACTTATGACCGCGACAGAGAAGATCCAAGAGTTGAATTCGGGCAATATTGATTACATAAACCCCACAGTCATTTGTTACTGCAGTCTGATTTATAGTATTTACACACCAAATAACACTAATTTCGTTTCATGATGACCGCTTGTGCGTTTTACAGTGGTAGATGACGTGCTTGCATTAACTTGTAATTTAATTTTTTAAAACGATGATATGCAAATCCATGCAGTGATTACATAAACTGTTTTGAAATTCCTAGAATATTACTTGATTGTTAGCATTTGTGTGTGCTAAATACATGTTACTGCTTAGAGGATTTGGCCAAATTTAATTTGGTAGTGTAGATTCTTGTGTAGATAGTTTTCGATTGTTTTTAAAACGTACAGAATTGAAAAAAAAAGTGCGTAATCTATTTTAGATAGTTAAGATTCTTTAGCAGACGTAGATTCCAACGGGGTCACTTTTAGTATTATAAAGCAGAATGAAGCAAAAGCAATGGCATCCCGTTTGATACACCTGTTGCATTTCTTGCAGCTCTGGAATGCTGCCTGAAAGTTATTGTTTTAATGAATTATGAGCACACCCGGTTCTATAAGGTCCACCACTATTATAACTTCTTTCAGCTACGGTTTTTAATCAAAAAGTGCATTCCTTTTATTATCCTGTCCCGTTATGCGTATGTATCACAACAATTTATGAGATCCAATTTTAGAAATTAAAAATCAGGTTGTTGATAAATAAATTCTTAAAATCATTTAAACATTGTCTCTATTTTATTGTGTGTATGAATGAATAAGTATTTTAATTTGGATGGTCAGTGAGGAAAACAGGAACTCTGCATCAGCAGATAAAAAATAGTCCAGGAGAGGAAATTTACATTGACTCATGCCAGATTAATTCCGGAGAAATCTTTGATTGAACAAAAGGTAACAGAATGACAATCAAAAATAATTAGCAAACATTTATAACGCGCTCTAGCCGCTTAAATAACAACTAGCATTGACTCAACCAGGATGATAGAGGAGTAATTGCACAATTATAACCGGCGCCCGTTTGTAAATTGTAACAACATCCATCTATCTCTCTAACTCGGGCCTGACGCCATCGCTAATTTGATAAAGAGCGTTCCTCTTATCACGGATATCGCCAATTGTCGAATTTAGGTAATGTGTACAATAGAATAAACATTTTTTTTCTCCTCTCGTTATCCTAACTTTTATATCTAAACGACAATACGCAACAGTATTGTGTACGAAAAGTGGCGTTGCGTAATTTTTAATGTTACGACACGAATTCCTTGCTGTTTGTCTTTTTAGGTGTTGCTCTATTTGATATTTTATTCATTTTCTGTTTTAACGTCATCTTATGATTAATTTCTCTTATCAGATGGTTTGTTTGTTTTGATATTAAAATAGTTTCTATTTTCGGAAAAGTTACCGTGAGTAATGTTTATTTTTAAATAAAAATGTTTTTATCTTCTACTAGTCTTTTCCACGGTATTGCCTAAGATGCGTTTTGGTTTTCATTTCAGTTTTTAAAAGAGTATCTCAGTGGCCTGTTTACGAGCCTGATTAATCGCGCGCATATACCGCCCATGTTAGGAGCTTCTTCTGGAATAAAATATCATTGAAATCTTGACAGATACTGCCGAAAAGTTTTTACCAGCTGTCTTTTCAGACTGACCATTAGTGACGTTCTGCATTTTTCAACTCGTAATAAGAAAAGTAATTCTCTTACTTTCTGATTCATTTAGTTTACCGCGTACAAGACACAGAATTCAAGTTGTGACTAGACCTACTGACGCGTTTTTCTGTAAGACGTTTTAGCATCCTCTTTTCCGGTCTCGAAGGACCAAAGGACCTGACAGACTGCCTTGTGAGATTTCCATCTCTGATTTTGGAACGTCTTGTTGACTATATTAATCGCCATTGTCGCCTCTTCTCCGACTATATACCTTGTTCGGGGTCGAGTTTTATAACTTGAACGTCCAAACTAGTTTAGTTAAACTTTTTCTCAACAGTTAGTTTTTGCTGATCAATTTGTCTTTATACTAGTGAATTTGGCCCGCGAGGGCCAAGTTGCCTATCCATATTCCAACACTATTATTTTGATTTTCGAAAAGATCTGGATCGCTAAATTTAAAAACAATCTTCACTCTCACTCTAACCACCTTAGATCTATAGTTACTTCGATTTAGTAGCTACGAACTCCACATACCGACTAACAGTCACGTCACTCTTTGACAAAATCCATCCATCCATTTATCTAGAATTTCTTTTTTAATTCCTTTTTTGTTATGACATTTCTAGTTCTCTTGAGCTCTGATAACGCAGCCTGCTGAAAATACTTATCTTCAGGATTTCACCTTTTCTAGAGATCTATTTCTGACGATAAAGAATTGACAAATTAGAAAAATACGAGTAATTCCCTTTTTTTTCATCTTTTTCTCGAAAGAGATGTCCTACGAAAGCTTCTTGATCGTACTTAAGCTTCCTGAAACTCACCGTCAGTTTCCTACCACGGCATTTCTTCATGCTCCTGGGCACTTACAAGATTTTTGTTCAGTTTTTTTCCAAATCTTCACACGTCGTCTGTTGCTTCTGATAAAAAAGTAGACCTGTCTGTATGGAAGGTTATGACTTTCTCCTTTGCTTCTGAAAATCTTTGAACTTGTATCCTTCAAAATTATTATTTACATTACTCGCTGTGTTATCTATTGGGATGTTTCACAACACTGAACTCCGCTCCAAGACTTTCACAGGAAATCGTACTCGTTTCCATGAGCATTGTTCATGGTATCAGATTCATCATAATCATGGACCCATTAACGCTGTCCAGGGAATTTTGTTTCAAAAGGCCCACTTGTACCGTTGGCAAACCTTCTCCTACATTCCTACTTAGTACAGTAACTGACAAAAAGTTCTTTTTATGTTGTAATTGACGTTCCCGCGTTCGTTAAAAATCCTTTCCGATTCAACACCAACTGAGGAAGACTGTAAGAAGCCCTGACATAATTTTGAACTAGAAACAAGAAGACCTAGTTCAGAGCAAAATTGTGCAAGTCCGGCGGGAGGCCGTTATAAGCTCCCCGTGGAGCTTCTTCAGCCGACAAAATTCTGCAACAAGTGGAGGACGCCTCCACAGTTGCTGAGCGCCAGATTTGCAGCAGGAATCCTTTGGGTGAACTAAGCAGAGAAACAGAAGACTTGTTGGACAAGACAGTTCTGAAGATGAAATCTCTTTGGGGGAAGTAGAGACCTGCACGGTCCGTGTTTTCTAGTCGCGCCTTTATGCGAGTCGAAGCTTGGGTTTGGGTCGAATCAGGCATCCTTTTAAAGATTTATCTGGTTTTTCAGGCCTACATCAAATCAATCGTTCGGTCTTGTCGGGCTTTTTGAACTTCTCGGCCCTTCGGGCTTCTCGGGTTTGTCAGGACCTGTCGGGTCTTTTGGACTTCTCGGCACTTCGGTCTTCTAGGGTCCGTCGGGCTATTTGGGGGGAAGTCAAATTTAAACTAGCGAATCTACAAGTAAAATTTTCCATTGTCGCATAAAGAGTATTAATGTCTTAATCTGTTAGGGCGTATATCCGACTTTTTAACCCCACTTCCGTAAGTACGAACTGCGTAACAAAAAACGCAGAGGTTAGGCATTACGTTGATAGCTGTCGGGCCTTATGGACTTCTTGACCCTTCGGGCTTTTACGGATCTGTCAGGCTATTCGGGCCTGTGGGACCTTTTCAACTTCTTGGCCCTTGGGGTTTCTCGGATCTGCCGGCCCATTCGGCCCTCTCAGGCCTGTCGGGCCTTTTGGACTTTTTGGTTCTTCAGGCTTTTAGGGTCTGTCGAGCTATTAGGCCCTCTCGGGCTTGTCGGGCCTTTCAATTTTTCGGCCCTTCGGGTTTCTCGGGTCTGCTGGGCCTGTCGGGCAATTCGGACCTCTCGGGCCATATGAGTGTGTCTGACCTTTCGGGGGCCTTTTGGAGTTCTCGGCCTTTTCGGTTTCTCTGTTTGTGTTTTTCTGGCCGCTTGGCCCTATCGGGCCGATCAATATTTTGCCGAGATGTTTTTGGGCCACATCAAGTTTGTCCCCAGTTGCGCCGGGGCTGGCCGGGTCTAGCAACCACGTTTCTATCTTGGTGGGCCAGAATCTGACTTCCTAGGTTTCTTAGAAGGTAGTGAACCTTCTTTGATTACATTTTATGTTTTATTATCGTTTTCTATTTTCTTTCCAAGTTACTATTGATCTGCGTTCAAGGACAATTAATTTCAACATCTGGAGCCGTAGCCGCCTCAAGGCGAAGTTAAGAGGTGAGCCACTTTCGATTTGAACCTTCAAATACAGAAACAATGAATGCCGAAACCTTTGTTCTCATCTGAGAAATATCTTGCGGATCGGTGCCCACGTCTACAGCTACGAACTGTAATGTTATTTTAAAATTCGCACTAAATCCGCCCCTGTTTTTCAATTTCGTTCGGATATTTGTTTTCTTGACGCGCAATATTTAAATTGTTTCATTAAACGAATGTTTGTTATAATGTTATTTTAAAGAATTAATATTTTTATGGTCTCGACATCTAGACTCCAGTAGACGTGTCTTTCGTTGATTTCCAATATTAAATTCCCAGAATCATTAGTTGCAATATTGCAGTCACACAGTCTCGGGGAAGTCAAATTTAAACTAGCGAATCTACAAGTAAAATTTTCCATTGTCGCATAAAGAGTATTAATGTCTTAATCTGTTAGGGCGTATATCCGACTTTTTAACCCCACTTCCGTAAGTACGAACTGCGTAACAAAAAACGCAGAGGTTAGGCATTACGTTGATAGCTGTTGACTTGAACCAACGTGTGGTAATTTTCGACATTTACCTCTACATCCCCTAATTGGATTCAAACTAAATTAAGTGACGCGGTCCTCTTAGAAAAAGAAAGAGATCGGACTGGAGAAATCGTAATTTTTTCGTGTCAGAGACGCGCAATAGTCGCGGAAGAAAGTGGTTTGTTTGCCAACAGCAAGGCTTATAAATTTCGCTATCGTGGGGAATGTATAACCCAAATATAATTACGCTGGTGTCCTCCAGGAAGCAGAAATTGTAGAGGGTAGGAACGCAACCATTTTGGCCCCGTTGGTGTAGCATCTGTGTGTATACTACATTTTGGAAGCTCCGCAAAATTTTAATAGTGCTTGAGACTCAGTGAGTTTCGTTTATAAAATTGTGTGTAAACGCCCGGATTTTGTTCTTATGTTTTTTTGTGATTAACGTAAAATAAGTGGTTGTTCTTCGAAATGAAAGTTTTCTCAATTATTGGATCTAACTGCCTTTCGTCGGAAAACAGAGGTCTGCACATACCTTCTGGAAGAAGGAATTCCTGTATGAGTAAGAAAGAAAACCTGCTATGTTTTATTATATGAATTTTAATGTTTAAAGACTAGGAGAACGTCGAACTTTGTGAAATATCTTATACGAAAACTTTGCTTAGACAGGATCAGTTTCGTATTGTTTTATTGAATCATAATTTTTTACAAGTAACTTTTTAACTAATTTGTAACAGGAACGTTCCCAGGTAATTTTAGCTGGTGTTTGATAAATTGTTACAACAAAAATTACTAACTTGGCAATCACTTCTTTGTTCTTAAATGTAATGTTCAGTTGTCAATATTTAACAATTTATGGTCAAGTTACCTTAGTCGGGTTAATTAATATTTGAATTTTGATCTTTTGTGTTCTATTTGAAAATTTTAACGTAACAGAATCATTTCGCTTTGTTTATTGTAATAATTTGTTTTTCTTATAGTTTGTTTCTGTTTTTCATTATTTTATCGATTCTGTTCTCCAAACAGAAATTAATTTATGCCTCTTATTGATATTCTTTTGTAGTGTTATTTTGTTATTGTTTTTGTATTTTTGTTTGTGTGTGTTTGACTCATTTTTTTTTATTATCATTATTGTTTTAATAAATGTAAGTAAGGTCGACTTTTTGTATTTTTGTTTTTGTAAGTGGATCTCTGGTCCAGGCGATGCAGCTTAATTTCATTATTTTGTTCTTTTGGCTATCAAAAAGCACGTAGTGTATATTCCAAATTTCAATTATAGACTGGATATCTTTGCTCAAGAGAGGAGTAAATATTGAATTGGCATTTCTCTCTTGTATCGTTTTAAAAGAAGGAAGTCTTCAGAGGACTTCCTTAGCAAAATTAAGTAAGACAAATCAAGTGCTTATACAGTGTTTATTTTGTGTATCGAGTCTCATTGGTGAAACGTCAGAGCGAGTTTTAATAGAGCTTCCACGAGGTAAGTTACACACAGGGTGAGGTTTCGTAAGAGGCCTATATACAGGGTGTCGGATTCACGAGTAGTCGCGTGACCGACCATCAGAACCCTTCGATCTACGACTGCTGGCGCCCTCTTTTACGACCATCTATTAATTTAATAAGAGTTTTGGAAAACGGTGAGCTTCTCTTCGAGAGAGATTAGCCAAGTTTATTTGAGAATCCACCCCATCTGCGGCATGAGCTACGGGATTTAACATCTACCATTGGTCTGGACGGGACTTGTGCATACCTTTGAGCACTGGCCAGTTACAGAACGTCTTCCTCTAAAATCTCACTTTGTTTTTTAATTCGTCCTGGGCTACTAGCGATTTTCATTTCGACGAGACTAGTCCTCGTCGGGTAGGTTTTCGTTAATTTTCAAATAGAAGGTGAGCAAGGGGGGGTCAAAATTGGAGATTCTGCTCTGCACTTTTTCCAAACGAAAAATGGAAATGACTTGAGAACGCGTGGGCTGAGTTTTACTAAATTTGGAGAGGAGCGCGCGAAGCGAACGCGGTGATATCTAGCTTCTTCTTTGAGACACACTGTATTGGAGTTTTCTGTTAAAAAAATATTTTGAAGCGAAACAAATCTAATTGGAAGTGCAATTTCAATCGTATCTGGGCTGTTCTTGCATTTTTAAGTGTTTCCTCGTTTTTAATTTTTTAAATATCACGTTGAGTAGCGATAAAGTTGATAAAATGTTTCTGTTATTGTATAATAATGCTATTTGTACTTGATTATAAATGCGTGGGAACGAGATTGCATTTACGTTATTAGCAACATTGAAAGTGCCTTATCGGTAGTAATTACTGTACGTAATTGCAGCACATAACTTCTCTAATAGTGTGTTCAAACAAACTTCAAACATTTTAATTCTTTCCTATTTAGTTGTTATAATACTACTACAACACAACAGCGGCGGTATATTACAAAATCATGTTAAATGGTATTTATATCTCTTGAAATGTGGTCAAATGTACACAATTTCTGCGATCCTTCTTCTTAATTGTATAATAGCGATCGTAATCTCGCCCATTATTGCTTTAATAAAATTTGTTTGTCTCTTCTCGAAAACTCCGGTCGTTAAAGTTAATAAAACCGCGCGTTTAACCATTTTTAATAGTTTTATTTCATTTTTTACCATATCTTCGATCTAGATTAGTGGGATCTTGATGAGATTTTCCAAAAACGATGAAGACTTGTTTATAGTAATGTTTATGGATGGTAGTTGTTGTCTAGCCATCATCTTCTTACGATCGCTATAGTATTATTGTTGCTTGAGTGGGCGTGTTGAGAATAAATAGAGACGATTTTCCTCATTTCTTATCTTTTTGACGAATCTATTGAACAATAGTCCACTTGCGTCGGTGTAGGTGTTGTACACAGGTATGCATTTCTCCTCGCATGATTCACGCCGCAAACGTAACCTGCATGTGGAATTACTTATACTCCAGACGTAATAGAAATTCTGCGATAAAAACTACATTTATGTTTCACTATTTGTGAATACCTTAATCGTGATTTTACCGTTACTAAAAAATGTTACTAAAATTGGTTAGGAATAATGCAAGGCGTGGGTGTGTTGTTGCATTATTTCATTTAGTGTTTCCGATGAGTATATGCTTTTATATCACTTTTTATATTTATTTATACCTGAACAATTGAATAATTCATAAGCGTTTCGAAAGCGTACGGGAAAAGGCATTTCCGACAAATTTCAACTTTTTTTTTGCTTGTGTCATCGAGATTAATGAAAAACGGCATACACACAGAAAAGCTATAGGCCGCACGATACCGGTGCATGATTTATGGACACAGGGGCGTACATAAATTGGAATTCTTTTTTAGAAAAAGGAGTTGGAGTTCATGTAAACTACATATCTCTCCATTCTAATTCTATTATAGAAACTTATCGTTGAGAAAATGATTAAACATTTTTAGTTTGCAACAACTGCGTTAATAACATGGATTGAATTTATAACAAGGAACCGTCAAGGAAACAGAAGATAATTGCACTTACAAAATTGGAATGGCTTTTTTTTAACTTTTAAAGATTGCAAAATGTAAATCATGATTGCTTGATGATAGCATCAAGTCATTATGATTTAACGCAAGTGAGCTCCTAAATTCGAATGTAAATCTGACCTTAGCAGGAATATAGTAGTTGGCCTAATATTATTGGCGTTCTTAATCTTTGCAAGAAGATAAAATAGGTTGTCATTGATGTGATACATTCAATTTCAAGCTCATTAGAAATTAGAACGACGCGACATATACCAATGCTTTACCTGTAAATTGCCTTGAGATCAATTTATTACAGTTTTTATTGTTTGAAGATAATTTCTTTAACCCATTGTCTGTCTTTTACCGTTTCCAAAATTTCAATGATGAGCCTTGAAGTTAGGACACCCTGTATACAAAATTGAAAGAAACTTTAAAATTGGAACAGATTTCCAAACGAACAGTTACCGCTTGATAGCATAACTGTGTCCATAGGATAAGGTTCGTTCGAAAATGAAAATTCATGTAGACAAAACCAGAAGGCGATAAAGACGCCATTATTGCCCAACAATTTCAAACAAAACAAATTCAAAATGTGTAATTGTTGGTTGGACTCATGAAAGCTTATGTCCGGTTTGTGTGCCATTTGGTTAATGACCACGTGAATAGCAGGGCCGGTTGGAAGTTTTGCGGGGCCCAGGGCAACTTTCTGAACTATTCCCTGATACAAGACAGTCTCGTAGAAACTATACAGTCTGTTCACATTTCGATGCTCACTATTAGGATCTCGGAAATTGTAAGAGATTCGAAGTCGGTTAAATTAGAAAAGTTTTGGCTATTTTGGAGATCAGTTTACTTATGCTTTCGTTTTTTCAAAAAAGTTCACGACTTACTAGATATTTGCTAAAAACGAAATTATCTTATTATTTTTTTAAGTGAAATATCTCAGGAACGAGCAAAAATAGAAAATAACAGCAAAGAAACACAAAAAAATTATTTTCGTAATTGTCTTTTCTTTTATTTCGGCGGTGAAACGTAAATCCAAATTTTTTCTAATGGAACGCCTACTCGATTTCCATATTACTAAACTGCACGCCTTAAATGCTTTTCAGTGATACATTGTTTGACATAGCTATTCTTTTGTTTTACCGAGTTATGAATTGAAAATCATTTTTCCTCATAGTGTGCCATGACATGACACAAAGTCGTGAATTTGTATCAAATAAATTCGTTTGTTAAGCAAAAATTGCTAAAACAAAATAAATACGCTTTCAGCTGCTTATTTCATGCTACCTGTGAATGCTCAGTAAAGTATCTTAAAAGCGTCTTTTGTTTTGTTTTAGCAATTGTTACATAACAAATGTAATTTATCTGACAAAAATCAATGATTTTCATATGTTTAAAGCCATGGCACACTAAGTGGGAAATGCCTTTTATTTAAAAAAAAATAAGATAATTTCGTTTTTAGCAAATATCTAGTAAGCCGTGAACTTTTTTGAAAAAACAAAAGTATAAGTAAACTGATCTCCAAAATAGCCAAAACTTTTCTAATTTAACCAACTTCGTATTTCTTACAATTTCCGAGATCCCAATAGTGAGCATCGAAATATGGACACACTGTATAGGGCCATCTGACAGCAGGCTACTTATTTTTCTAGCCCATGCCAACCCTTGGGCTAGATCCGTCTCGGTGCTACTACCACTGCCCGTCTGACGTCCACACCTAGGGGAAGGCATCTAGTTCTCTTGGTGGTTCCCTTTCTAGAAGTATCGTGGAGCGCGGGGTCCGGTACGTTGTGATTTGCCCAAGTTCCATTTTTCACAACGCAAAATGTGGAGGTGCGATCCTAATAAAGATGAATTGGGCCCAAACAACTCAATATCAAGTTCATGTACATCATGAAATCATCAAATAATTACTGTTATACC
Source organism: Ignelater luminosus (assembly GCA_011009095.1). NCBI lineage: Eukaryota > Metazoa > Arthropoda > Insecta > Coleoptera > Elateridae > Ignelater > Ignelater luminosus. Next base: position 140,668 of record VTPC01004451.1, read on the forward strand.
ACCCCAGATCCTAGACCTTTATGGTCATCTGCAGTCTGCAGATTTTGTTTTGCCACCTTTGCCTTATTTCCTTTCCTATTACATTATTTTCTACTGAAGCTGGATCTGGAGGGTCTCTCTCGAATTTCGAGACGGAGTTCCTTAACGAGTGGCGTTTTCAGTTTTTCCCAAGAATCCAGAAAGTGGGCCCTTTCTTTAATTGATAACCAAAATAAAATCAAATGTTCTTCTAAATTTAGTTAAGAAGAACGTTTTCTTCCCCTAACCAGCACAACACGTAAATACTTTCTTGGTATCTAACTTATCTAACTATGAACGAGATGGGAAGAATCTTTACAAGTTGCAACATTTTCTCATGGAAACTTTCCTGGACTAGAATGGAACCAATAACAAATAGTTTTGAGTTACTTCTCGCCTTTTTTTCCCTTGTATTTGCATAACGGTTTAGTAATGATAGTGCGCTATCTTATAACAACAAGATCTTATACCGAAATCTCATTATGGTTCTGATTCTTGACGATTTTGAACCGTTTTAAGCGAAAATGGTTCAGATTGGTTTGCATCTAAGTAACTTTAGAACACTAAACCATCTAACTGAAGATGAGATTAAGATTAGCACACCGTTACTCCATGATCTTTCCTTTTCAGTACCAAACACATGACGTATCCATTTCGTTTTGCTACAAATTCAGCTATATTATTTGAGTAGGCCCTAAGTTGTTGTCCCGAATCGTCTTACAAACAAAAGATGAAAAAATCTTTTATCATGATACAAGCCCGGAAAGCGCAACTGGCCGGAAGAAAATAATTGACCTGAAAGGAACGATCTGAATAACCTGAATAAGAAAGACCAAGAAGCCCAAAGTATTCTAAAACTTAAACAAAGCCTTAAACAAAGATTGCTTTTGTGTCCTTTGGAAGCTAGAGTCCAATCGGGCTTTAAATGGCGCCCCTTAACTAATAGTGCCCTTAAACTGTGCCTGAGATGCCTAATGTCTTGAGCCAGCCTTGATCACGGTCACTTTTTGCTTCTTTGGTCGGGATGTTGCATCGAGAATGTCTTGGGTTTCTGTTGGTCTTACCGTTGTAGACTTCAGTTGCTGTGACTGTTCGGATTGTTCAAAGGCTTCGGCTTTGTCAAAGATAATGATGGGTGTTTTTAGCTTTGCATCCATAGATTCGGAGATGAGCTCGTCTTCAGCTTGATAAGCACCATGCTCATTCTTGTTGAACGGCCTCAATTAACGTATCGGAGCTCTTTTTATACCAACTTCTAGGGTTACCGTTCGGAAACCTTTTACCATGTAAATCAGACGTTGTGCAGGAACCAATAAGTAATTGGGCCCTTCTGAGTGCTGTCTCATTCTTGCTGGCTGATTGGAAGGATGGATGCTTCTTTTTTCCCTTTGATGATCTCTCATGATCTGCTCCCCCGTATAGTCTGCGGTGCCAACGGATCGGATTTTAGCCAAGGCGTGTTTTTCGGCAAGGTGAAGTTGAGGTTGGCCGACAAGGGGTTGTTTCTGGTGTGCTCTTCAGACGGTGACGCCATATGTTAAGATGGGTATAACGGCATGGTCGTAGATGGCATGGAATGTCCAAGGTAGACCTTTCCATTTTCTCCTGACTTATCGTTTGAAACTTTACACGATCTTCTTGACCTTCGCTGTTACTTGGTGGACATGATGATCGAACTGAAGTTGGCTATCAGAGCTTATTCTTGATGACCATATACGCCATGTTTTGCGCCGATATTGTGAATTTTCGTTTTTCTGTTTAATCCTTCAACCATTCCCAATATTCTATTATTTGCACAAGTATTGAGCTCTGCTAACACTCTCTTGTTAGTTGAGATAGTGTACGGGTACGTTAGGAGCAAAAAGAAAAGCGCTCTCGGCTATCAGTTAAGGGAAACAAAAGTAACTGTGCCAATATCGTCTCATGTTTGGCCTTTGCTAATTTAGGGAGGAGACGAAATTTCTAGTACAATCGAAAAAAATCTTTTCTTTTGCCCTTTCTCGTTTATTTGTTTCCCTGCATACGAGGTACTGAAGTGTGTTCTAGAAAGATCAAACTGTGCTTAGTAGTAATAATAAGAGCCAAGAGGCCGAAACTTGGATCTTGAACTTAACGATTATTTTCAGTCTAGAATTCAGGATCGAGATCGAAACTGATGTTAGTTTCAGTGTAACTGAATTGCTTGGCCAAACTTCAGGACGCAAACAGTAAAAGATGTTTTCATTACTTAAAAAGTAATAGCGATTTTACTTTTTAAAATCGGAACAAACCGATAAGTAAGATTTTTCTTGAAAATACTTTATGGTTTATGCATTATGGTGCCCATTTTAGCTCCCGTGATTGAATCTATTAGATTTGATTCTATGGTGCCATCCAAAATGTATGTCATGCTATTTAAGCAAAAAAAGTTGATTATCGTTTTATTTTTATTTAAAAAGTGTTTTTTGCCTTGTTATGGATATTGACAAACACACTGTGTAACTTCCATACAAATAAGCTGCTGTATTCCAACGAAATTTTTGCTTAAAGGAAATTTTAGATTATACTCAAAATAGTATTTGATAAGGTGGTTTTGGTAAGGTAGAGTTTTTCAAAAATTCGGTAAAGGTAACTTTTTGAACAGTGATGGTAATGGCAATAATGTCGTCTTTTTGTAATGCAGAATTAAAATAATCAAAAACGACGGCAAACGTTTGCTTTTTGTGCCAAAGAATAAACTGAATATTCCTTATATACCACAGAATGATAACGATAAGCATAACGATGTTCTTCCTGTATTAATGTGGTTTGTCTCTTGTTTATTTCCGTCTTTGTGGATATATTAGTGATTTGAATAACGTGGGGGGGGGGGGGGATAAAAAGGTCGTTTTTAAATTATAAAAAACGGAATGCCATGATCTAGTAAAACAAAAGATTTTCTTATTAAAAATTAATAAAAACAAAATGTCAGATGTCACTTTTTAATTTGTGCTTTTATTCAACCTTACACTTAACCTACATTTTGACGTTTACTTGACAAGTTTCATATTTTCGCAATTGTATCCCGTTAATCATAGGTATCTTTGTTTTATATAATTCAAAAACCAAACTTAAAACGACAATTTTAACCTTAAAAGTTTTTTTTTTAATGAATTTTAATAATTTATTTTGAAATATTTTAATTTAAAAAAATATGGAAGGATAAGTTTTCGTTGTTAAAGGCAAATTAGTAATTTTTAAAAAGTTAATTAGGTTGTTTGCTAAAATTTGTTGGGTTAGAATTTATTTGCAAGAACAACTTAAGCAAAAGCAGATTAAAACTAGAGAAAATCCTAACTGTGAATCATCCATTTATAATACCTTCGGGAACGAAATTGCTTTTATTTTTTATTGAGTATTGATATCTTGCCGTTTCCCCTTCTTTAACTTGAACATTTCCCCACCCCGCCGTTTAAATAAACCATATGGTCATCTCTCTCCGTACATTTCTTCAATACCATTTAATCGCATTGCAAATAATCGAAAGTGATAAAAGTATTTGTATCCTTTTAGTTCGCAGGTAGCATTTCGTGGTTAAAGTTTTGTCGGACGGTGATAGCGGCGCGGAGAGTATACATATTATATTATTCAGGTGACAAAACTGCGTTCGCCTTCGCCCATTCCCGTCGAGATCGTTCACCGTCGACGGTAATCGTCGGCCTCTTTGGCACGCTGCTCTCGGCGGACCGTCAGTTCAAGTACAAGCTTGCGTTGTTTCGGTCGTGGTAGTTTCTTTGCGCCGCTTGTAAAGATAATTTTTCGCAAAATTCCGTACGCTGCTGCTGCTAATTGGCTTTTTGCATTTTCTTTACCTTTTTTACACGTCGACCGCGTGTTTTATTAAATACGACTACACTATTATAATTTTCCACTAATGGCGTGCTGTCGCGATTTAACGAAAAAAGTATCATAGTGTTCCTGTCTCGATTTTTATTTAATTTCTTTAGTGGTGAAAAAAAGTGTGCGTTTACTCGATTTTTATTATTATTCTTATTATTTTGTGTTTGGAAATTTTTACGCCAATAATGTAAAAAAAGTGAAACACGAGGATGTGCATGTGACTAAATTATTTATCGTTTTGATTATTTTTTTTAATTTTGAGTGGTTGTAATTTTCTTTCTCTACTATACAACACTACGATGGTTATTCGAACAGAGGCGATTTTGAAGAAAAGTTATCTTCATCGATGGTAGACTCCTAGAGAGAGCCCACGTCCAATGTTTTTGAGGTCTATTTCACGTAGGTATTATGACTTGGAGAGTGGAATTCGTGGGTGTCCTAGCTTTAGAATATTATTATGCTTGGACTCTCTTTTCGCTGTGTTTCGTTATATATGTAGATTTTTCTATGTATGTCTGTCTATGCTGTTTTATTTGTGAGAACAACGGCCTTTATAGCATGTTTAGTTGCGCGCCTGCATTTAATTTCTCTCGATTTCAATCTCAACCTTGTGTGGTCTTGTTACATCCTTTATATTACATAAATCTTTTATGTGAAAAACGAAATAAAATAATTTATTTTGAGGTTATGTTACTATTTTGATAAGTTGCATAACCATGGTTAATATATGAAATTTGTTTTTTCCGTAAACCTACTTGATAGGTTGAATTTATTTGTTTGTTTTCGTAAATACAATAACAAATGATAATTTAAATCTGCTATACATACATGGCCACCTAAAGGAAAAAAGAAAAAATAAATAAAATGAACGTTTAACAATAATAATTAATTATCGTGTCCAGATGTCTGAAGATTCTTTTAAACGATTTGTTTTTCCTGTTAATTTATATTGAAATTGTATTTTATCTAAATGTTTCTTTTATTGGAAAAGAATTTTTAAGTTTGCGATAAAAGCGGTTGAAAATTTGAAAAATTCAGTACAGCGTGTTACGCGATTGTTAATGTAGAAACAATTTGTCGAATTAATCACAATTTAAATGTCGTATCTTTTATTAAACAATTTATTATGCGCCTGCCTGACCCAAAAACAACAAAATTAAGTTGAAAAAGATTTTTTTTCTTCAGTATGCCAAAATTTAATTTTAGGTTTCTTCCTCATACCTTACGATATATACAGTAAGATCAGATTCTTCTTGATTTTCCTTCGTGATTGAATTCTGAAGTTTTTAATATCAAGCTTGAATTATTATCGTAACAAATTTTGATCAAGTAAATACTTGATATTTGGTACAAATAAAATTTTCATTTGTTTATATCTCGCAATTAATTCTTAGTCATCCAAATGTTCTTTAGAGCCTAAAATGGATTCTTATTGTATTTCTTCTCTCATAATAGTGAAGTGGCGCAATCCATAGTATGAGAATAAATTCCGTTATAAAAGATTTCATTTGTTTGTCTTCATAGTATTAAGATTTACGATCGATTTCAGTGAATCCTCAGGAATCAAAATGTGACATTTGGTCCTTACAAAATTTTTCTTCATTTGGGTATTTGAATTAGAACTGTTAGCAAGTTTTAATTCTTACTACTTTCTCCAAAATGTATTTGAGTTGATTTTTGTTTACTTCTGTATATCAGGCCAACTCCAGCATTTTCTTCTAACATAATTAACGGAGAACTCGAAAATCTCCTCCAGAAAAGCATTTGTATGGCCCTGCTCGATTTATGAGTTACATTTACTTGGTGTTTTTTCAACATTGAAGTCGCGACTCGAAAAACACCTAATAGAAGTGTAGGATACTTGCAGTTCTGCTGCGATTTTTATTTAAATGTGTAATAGATTTTAATCCATAGAATTTCCTATCCTGAAGATCCATAGGAAGAGTAGATTGAGTATGGCATTGCGTTATTATCAGGATCTTCTCACATCTTGGGCTTATAATTAACACCAACCGTTGAATTAGGTTAGGTAGTGGTTAGATTGATGAAGGTTTAATAAAGGTGGAAGTGAACAGGTTCGGTATCAGAATCAGAATCAAAAATTAATCTTGAGACTGATTTTTCCGCTTTTACTAACTCAAAATCTGATACCGACCTTGCGAAGTCTAAGCTTTTTTTGTCCTTATCCTTCTGTTGCGTCATCTCATATAGTGTAAACTCCATACTTTGGACAATCTCTAGATGCTTCATTATTAATTTTTCTGTCCCCACACGGGAATTTAACATTTTGCAAATACTCTGCAGGCTGTGAAGTGTGGCTTGTAACGTTGAATTAGTCTTATGTTGGTAGAAGCTAAAAGATTTCCACACATGAATTGAAATTTATGACAATCTTGCAGTCGCGATTTTAAAAAGACTCAATTCGTTGAAACTTGTCTTATCGGAAGCTAAACTGAAAAGTGCAGTTGCGATTTGCTCGATTAGGTGGTGACCTGTCCCATTCTTAATCCACTCAGGAGAGCTATGCACGGAAACTTGGGCCTTTTTCTCTTCTATGGAGACCACCGAAAGACTTAATCGTCGACGACTAAACTAAAATTTGACAGTAGCGAGATTTTATTGATATTGCATTGAAAAGACTCTTTTATGGTCAACTGTTGTACTCTGCTTCTATGAAAAGTTGGACCCAATCAAAAGCTCTTGTACATATTTAAATCGATGCACTCGAGGTCTCTCTCACCATTAAATACCTTGGGATTACGTTTTCTTCTACCCTCAATGGCGCTGTCTCAAACTAGTTCAGCAGCGCACTGCTCTCCTCTCCAAGCTCCGCGGTGGCATTTCAGGCCCCAACCATCTTATCAATCGTGTTCGGACCAAGGAGAGGGCCGTCTGCAGGAGGAGTTTGCGACCTCTCCGGGATCCCTCCTACAGACGCGCGCCTCGAATTCCTAAGAGATCGCTTCGTCACCAAAGCTCTCAATTTAAATATAACTTACACCCTAGAGGTCCGTCATACGCCTCCAGGAAAGCATCGCAGGAAATCCCGAGCGAAAATGAAACACACAGATCCTCCCTCCCGACCTACAGGAGGTCTTGGATTCTACCCCATTAGCTTATCGATAGTTCCAGTTCTCTAACCCATAACCAACCGTCACCATCCACTCAACAAAATTTGTCATTTCCTCACGGAAGTAACTCTACCAACCCCGATTCTGAACGGATCTTTCTTTTTTTGCCCGCCTCACCTACACTCAATCAAGATGGATCGCATCTTAACCTCCACAGGACCACCGAAACATCGAATCAATAACCTTGCGTTGCCTGTGCCTGCTTTGCCGCACTAACCATCAAACCACCGATCCATGCGAGCGTCCAAAATTCCACTTCATTTTCAAGGGCTGGAGAGAAGCTATTCAGTTTCTAAAGCCGCGCTTTGCTCCCATTGCGATGATTTCTTTTTCTTCTTCTTCTTCTTCTTCTTCTTCTTCTTCTTCTTCTTCTTCTTAAATCGACGCGCACATCTGAGACACGAATCATAAGAAAAACTGTGTCAAGGCCTCTTCATCGTGCGGACCAGATTTGTCGGAGCATTGCGAGTCTTCGTATGCACAGGGACGGTAAATTCTGTCTTGAACACTAAACAGCGTAGCTAAATGAGATCGCGTTTTCAGAATGGCGGCCAACCTTTCTGAACTTGGTAGTTTCCAGCAGTTAGACTTGAATTTCTTTAACATGTGTGGCGTCTCCACAGAGATATAAAAAATGAAAAATAGCGGGAGGAAGAAGGACCATCTTTGATGCAGCTTCTAGTTTGCCGTATCCACATCATAGACAAGATAAGACTTTGAGTTGAAGCAATCTAACGAGTTGGTGCTGGGTGGATTCAAAAGATTCAGAGCGATGATTTGCAAAAAAAAAGAAGAGAGGGAAAAAAATGAAAAATAACGAGATAAAGGAGGACCATCTTGATGCAACTTCTAGTTTGCTGTATCTACACCATGGACAAGATGAGACTTTGAGTTGAAGCAATCTAACGAGTTGGTGCTGGGCGGATTCAAAACATTCAGAGCGATGATTTGCGAAAAAAGAATAAGAGAGGCAAAAAATGAAAAATAACGAGAGAAAGAAGGGCCATCTTTGATGCAACTTCTAGTTTGCAGATCACACCATGGATAAGATGAGACTTTGAGTTGAAGCAGTCTAACGAGTTGGCGCTGTCGAGTTTTACGTCCTTTTTTTATGAATTTTCTGCCAATAATTGAAAGTTAGATTAGTATAGAAGTGCTGATGGGAATTTAACGAAACATTTCCGTAGATCTCCAAGTCACAACCTCAAAACTTATCGGAAGCTAAACTGAAAAGTGGAGTTGGTTGCTTTGCACCCTCCAGGAGGTTTGTTTTGAACGTCCAGAGAAGTAAAGTAGGACAGAGCCTGACCATGACCTACCGCTATTTTCAAGAATCTGACAATTCTGATCAGCGATAAAAATTATTTAAAGCTTCAGAACTCTTCTTAACATTTTTGTTTTAGAATTTTTCTGAAATTCCCAACGATAATATTTAAGCATAGAAAACACTTGCCCCGAGTTTAATCCTTGAGGCGCACCCTATTGTATTGCTGCAAACTGTGTATTCGAAAATGTTCGTTTCGTTTTGTTTGAAAAATGCAATATAAATATCTAAAATGATATTTTCCTTGAAGTCGTTTAAAATTCCATAATTTAAATTAATTAATGCGCTTAGAAAGTGCAATTAGTAATAATACTGGAAGCAATTAAACTTGTAATAATTAATTATAAAATTGACAGAAATTACTAAAAAAAAGATTACGGTTTGTTAGGTGTCGATAAAAAGCAGTTATGGCAGAATTAAACGATTTTTATTTACAACCCATAATATAATTTACTGGTTTATCTATCTAATTAATTAATTAATTAATTATCAGTTTAATAAACAACAACAATAATAGTAGTGATAAATAGATTGATGTTTTTCTATATATTATGCAAGTTGTATTCGTATGAATTATTGAAGTTACGAGGGCAAAAATTAAATTGAGTTAAAATTGACGAAATTATCTAAATTAATTGAGTGTTTTTAGAAAACGCGCTTTAATGGAATGGCAAGGGAATTAATAAATTAAAAATGATAGAGATATATAAATGAGTGCGTAGGCGGCTTAAAGAATTTCACTCCCAATATTGATTTCGAGGTTATTCCAATTAATATTTAATTAATTAGAACATTGAATTAAAATTTGTTGTTTTTTTGTTTGTAAAGTAACAAATTATTCAAATTTATACAGGGTGTCTTAAGACGTAAAGCGATATTTTCAAATTATTATACGTCACCACAGCGCTAACAAGCACTGAAAATAATAGGAATCAACAAACAGCACAGCACACAAAATGGTTAATATGTTGTAAAATTTATGCTAGTCATGCGATAATAAAGATCACCCACACGGCGCCTACCGACGTTTTTCCATCTATCTATCCATCCATCCGGACGAGACCTCACCCGCCGCGGTCCGATTGATGAAACATTAATAAATAAATCGGTATCCGAATCCGTATCAACAGATAGGTTTATATTACCAGAAAGCTGTTAAATTAAGGGTACGGATGAACGATTATTGTGACTATAAAAGCCGGCCGCTAAAAGAAAACACGACCTTAAATTAATAATAATAATAAAAAAAAATTTAACCAGAAGAAATCTTTTGCAAACGCAGAACAAAGCCAACAAACAAAAAAAAATGGGGAGCGAATAAGTTATAAGTACACTGTGAGAAATCACGCGAGGCTTTTCACAAGGAGGCCCATTCAATTTTAGAATTTAACACGCCATTTAATTTAGACAATAATTATTTAAAACGTGCACAAATAATATAATAATAATGATGATAAAAAAAGAGGCAATTATTAAGCTTTTTTTGTTTTTCTGTCTTTTTTCAATATTATTAACGAAATTTATTATTTAATACAACTAATTGTTGAACCGTGTGCAACGCACGTAACTGTAATTTTCATTTTCATAATTAAATTCTTTTTTTATTTATAACATTAAATAGTGAAAAAGCTTCAATACCTATTTAAAATATCAACCTGTGGGCTAAGATAATCTTATCTTAGCAAAATATTTGAAATCACAACATTGCTCTCTCACACACACACACATGAATGAAAGAATTCAGGCGCCGACATTTTTTACATTTCGTGACAATTGCATTTAAAAAAGAAAATTAGTTAAAAGAGTCGAGACGAATATCTTGAGCAATATTCAAAACGCGATGTTGTCATTTGGTGCATGAAAATTAGAGCAGAGATTTTGTACTACCAGTATTAGTACTAATTATATAATTTGAAATGAAATCAAACTTAATTAATTAGTTATTTTGTAAATTGCGTAATTACATTTATGATGCAAATACGTATATAATTATTTAATCTGTTTTGTGGTTGTCACGATAATTAGATTAATATTTTAAGAATTTGCGAATTAGCTAATTAATTAGTTTCAAAATCTCGACGTAGAAATCAAGCATGCAACAACGTCTAGTCGTTTTATACAAGTCGAAGTTTACTATAATAGATTGTCCTTGGATTTTTCGATAAATTCCGATAGTCTAACATTTTAATTAATTAAATATTAATTTAACCTCGAAATCAATAATCAAACAACCCGCCGAACAAATTGCCAGTGAAATTCTTTTACAAGAAGCCTCCTACACGCTCGTTTTTAATTCTTAATCTTTCGATACATTCCTTTTAAAACGAGTTTTCTGAAAACGGGCAAGTAATTTATAAATTTTTCACTTCGGTCAGACAATTAATAAAAATTGCAAAATCTCTTTCAAACACTGCAATCTCCCAATTTCCTCCTAAACAACAACCCCAAAGTTCACTAAATTCCCAAAACCAGAGCTCTACTAGACATCCGCAACGATTATCGGCTCCGGCGCCTCCAAGCTGATTAAGTTATATAAACTAGAATGTATTTAAGATTAAAAAAAGTTTATGTCGAGGCTTTATCATTCTGCATTAGCCTATTTCTAAAAAAAAACAGCAATTTATGAGGAAAATGTGTTTATGGCCTTCATAAAATTTTTTCGGATCGATTTAAATCGACGAAACCTTGTTGACGTAGGCTTTTTGCCACAAGGTATAGGTACTGTCGTACGATTTCTTTTGTTTTTCATTCACTTGCATTTGTTGACAATTATTTTTCAAGATCATTTTCCCCCAATAAAAGTCGGAACAAAAAGTATCTAAAGGTGGTATCAGTTGAATCGGTAAGAAAATTCTTTGATGCTATTTTAAAAAATGAGGTTATAACCCTTTCAAAGTATAGCTTTTCGTCACGTACTTATAAAACAAATTTAATTTGAATTTTCAATTTTCCCACAGTTACTCGATTAATTCTAAATAGTCTGGGCAATATCCCAGCTGTCTAGATTAAGACAAAAAACTGGATTTTTAGTAACTCTGGAAATAAAAATAAATAACGAAAATTAGCGTATTCGATTCAGAATTCTCCGTACAATCCAAATATGTAAAGATATACAGGGTGTCCCATTTAAAATAAAAAAAATTGCATTCACTAACTATAATGTATGTTTATTCCAAGTTACATTAAAATTCGTTCATAAATAGAAAACTCCGTACCCTATAGCGTAGATCACCCGGTATAGAGAGATTTTGTTTAGTAAGACACGCACTCAACATTGTCGATACTACAACCTACACTATTCATAGTATAAAGTTCCACCTCTCCACGACCAACCGTTTTCGAGATTTAACACCATTTAGTGAAAAAACAAAACAGGATCTGTCTGCCTTGCTTGTTTTTGTTTTATGCAGCTCAGCAAACTGTTTATAATCACCAAACTTCTACTCTCGATGTGATCTTCCTATTCCGAGATGCAAAGGAAAGTCGGAAGAACCCAAAACGGCTATTACCGATGCCTGTTGACTACTAAAGTCGCATTGCGATACCATGACCCATTCCTGAAAACCAGAATTAAGTTAGATTAGTGTTTATAAGCTTGTTGAATACCATTAAAAGAAATATTTTTGGCAACACTTATTATTGGAAGTGACAGGCTCGGTCTCCGAACTTAAGTGTGCCCTACGGCAAAATTAAATTTTTTACCTCATTATCTGCGATCTCGTATGATAACTTCCAATACAGAAATCCAAAATTGATGCGATTGATTCTTGCGCTCTTATCAACTCAATATCCGAAGCCGATCTTGGGAAGCGGATGAAATTTCGGCAGATAACGAAGCGATTAACGACTTCATGATGGCAAAGAGAGGTGGCAGTCCTTTGGAATTCGCCTTCCACTTGTAACCCAATATCTAATAAGTAACTGAAGTCGCATTTCGATACCATGACCCGTTCCTGAAATCCAGAAGATGCTAGACATAAAGAAAAGGAGATCGTCGTTGAAAAGCCTCTATTCAATTGCCTGTTACCAAGAACCAAAGTTCCATGCCTGAACGATATTTTTTAAGATTCATGATCTAGTAAGTGTTACAAAAACAAAAGAGAATCGCTGGCAATCAACCTCGTCGATATTATCTGTACACTACACCATTTATAGTATAGATAGCTTTGGAGATTTTCACACTTATCAAAGAAGACGGAAAGAAGGATCTGTTCGGTTCATGTTCCGAGCTAAACTGTTTACAGTCGTCAAAGTCTCGGAGAAACAAAAGAAACTCAGAAGAAAGAAAAACGATAATCGTCTATAAGTGGATTGTTGAGAACCTTCGATATACTACTGTAGCAGCTATCAAAGTTCAATTTTGATACCGTGACCTGTTCCTGAGATTCAGCAGGTAAAGGCCTGGACGAACTGGGGTTTTTGTCGGGTCCCAGTTTAAAAATCTACCGCGGTTTTCGAGCCTATTATATCCGGTCAATCGAGCCAGTCGGGCCGCTCATCTCTTTCGGGCCCTCTCGGGCTTGCCGGACTTCTCTTAGCGCCAGTCGGGCTTTTCGGGATGTTATTTTTGTCTTGATTCAAAGTGACTGAGATTTTTTTTTGTATTGACTCGGACGGGCTATTTTCGTACTGAACTGCATTGGAAGAGTGTCGCACTGACTCGAACAAGCGTCATTTTCGTACTAAGCCGGACAAGCATTATTTTCATATTAAACCGAAGGAGAGAATTTTCATACCGCACCCTAAACGGGACGAGTTTCTTGGTCGGGTCGATCAAGAAGTTACCAGGATTTTTTCAGATCGGGCCTGGAGATTTCGGCCCGTACAGGGCTCTACCAGAAGGTGTTAGTAGTAAACAGAAGATGATCGTTCAAAAGCCTTTATTCAACTGTTTGTTACCAAGAATCAAAGTTCCATGCCTGAACAACAATTCTTTATTGAGGTTGCGATCCAGTAAGTGTTACAAAAAAAGAAAAGAATCAGTGGCAATCAACATTTATGTTGCTTTCATGCTTCATCTCGATGTAATTTTCCGTTCTCGGGGTAAAAATGAAACTTCTTAGAACGAAAACAAACGAAGATCATCGATATCTAGATCATAGGAGGGATCTACTACTGTTAGCTACAATGGTATTGTTTTGATACCATGACGCGTTCCTGAGATGCAGAAGTGTTGGAAACGACAAAAGCTTTCATTCGATGTCCCATGTCTGAACGACAACTCCTTATTGAGATTTAGAAGGCGTTAGAAAAACAAAAACAAAAAACAATCGCCGGAGATCTTCTGATTTTTTTCACATAAGATGAGTTTTCTGTGTTCAAAAAATCAGAAATGTCAGAATCCTTTACTGTGCATCTTCTAGTATTTTTAGATTCTTTGGGTCAGGGGGAATCCCCGGACATGTGACTCCTCATTAATCTCCAATCGCGCAGCAGATCACTTCAGATCTGACAGTAGTAAGCAATGGATGCGAAACACGGACGAGAATTCTTGATTTTTATCAAGTTGGCCGTTTTGTATCTAATACTTCAAAGTATCTGAGTTGAAGAGAAGATTTTTCCGTCTAGCGAGTAGGCTTTTAGAAATCACCTAGCATGCACTTGGTGGCAGTTTGACAGGCTTTGGCTTGATGTTTGAAGGATTAAAAATCAAACTGGGAAGTACAATCGGAGTTTACTTGAAGAAACTGCACGGGTTTGGGTCACCAACTGGCATTTGTTCTATAAAACTTGGGCCCTCTTCCATTAGCTTTTTTTGTAATCATTTTTTTAGGTATTTATCTGGACTTTGTTTGGGCTAAATCACGTTATTCATGTGTTTGTAGTCTTCTTTGATCAAAAACAATTTCGTTAATGCAAAACATCCCCTGACAATAACATTCTTGACCGTTGCGTTGTCATGAACTTATTGAGGTTATGTTTTTGCTACGGAACAAAATTTAAATAAAGGCAGTTTTTAAGCATGATGAGAAAGGGAAAATTTTATTTTTCATCTTGGAGCTTTTGTTAAATTTAAAATATGACATGATGGAGTAAGTAAAATAAATTCTTGTAGGTGGATATTTATGTTTAAAGCCACCTTCAGGTGTATACAAACCGTTTCATATAATATAAACTTTTTAAAGAAATCGTAACCAACACCATGAATAATACACACAAGACACACTCATGTGTGTAATTAATTAAAAATAACACGGAAGTTGAACCTTTTGCTCTGACGTTTTGCAAGAGAAGTTCTTATACACATACATAGGTTAGTTAGCATCGGCAAGAGGAAAAATTTACATGAACATCAAATGAAAGTTAATCCGGAACAGAAAACGTTCTCCGTGTGTGTGTTGTTGCATCCATCCTATTGTTTTCCTCTTACACTTATTATTAACACTTTTACATGTACTTTTAATATTTTATGTGTGTGTGGGTACTTTCTAAATAGTTTTTTATTCCTAGATGTGTATCGCATGTAACACTCTAATAATAAAGCTTCATCTCTCTCTTTTTTTTGTTACAGTGGCGCACGTGATGTGGGCAGCATGGGGCTGGGGGCGGCGTCCTCCCGGCAGCTCAACTCCTCTGCTCCTCGTTCTCCGGTGCCTGGCGCAAGCCCTTGCCACCGGCTTCCACCGTTTCCTCGCCAGGTTCTCAGGTCAGTCAACTTTCACCTATATATTTACGAAATTTTTTTTTAAATATCACAATATTTAATAGTAATAATAATAAGTTAATGTTTTTAAATTCTTTTTTTCTCCATTATTAGCATTACAAATTTTATTATGTCGCGGAATTCCTCCGAGATACCTTCTTTTCTTCTCGTGTAAATTTATAGACTAACGCGCTTATAATTTACAAGTTACCATCGGGCTGTGATTCATAAGTTTACACACCCAGTTATAAAAGAGAAATATGGAAAAAAATACTGTAGATATTTTTAACGGGTCGGGGCACACCTTTAAAAGGCTCCGATCGTATTGAAACCACCCTATAAATTAAGGGAAAAAATTAATTGGCTTCGATATTTTCTTTAAACGAAAGAAATTTCTTTACTACGTATATCGACGTAATTAATTTTGCAAATTATAACTGTGACTAGACTTGCAATGCCAATGAGAAACAATCTTGATACTCAGGAAACGTGGCAAGCCTTTCCATATAGATTCCCACATTGTTTATTAATAGAACATATTATTACTTAATTCAACTTGAAGGAACTAAAGGTAGTTAAATAAAATGTTAACATTGACCTAGTCCGAATTTGCTTCCAAGTTATGAAGTTTTGGACGGCCTTGGTTGGGATTGTAAAATCAGGTATCCATAAAACCGTTCTTATGATAATGTTTTTTTTTCATTGAAATTTCCTCCTAATAATAAGAGGTACGGTTCTGTTCTCTTCAATAGAAGCACAACCTGAGCCACCGTAGGTGGCCCGTTGAAGAAGACAGTTCAACCCGTATCTATGAAATGGTTAATGAAGGGCGCAGCCCGATCTGTATTCGTATCTAAGTTTTCTAAGAAGGTTCCGTGTTCGTAATCAGAGTTCCTAAGATGGTTAATAAAGGGCGAAGCGTGACTCCGAACCACCGGAGGTGGCCCGTTGAAGAAGACAGTTCAACTCATGTTATTTAGCTATGATATGGTTAAAAAAGGACGCAACTCGACCTTTGTTTGTAATCAGCGTTCCTAAGAAGGTTAATAGAGGACGAAGCTCTGTCCTAAGCCACCATAGGTGGCCTGTTGGAGAAGACAGTTTGACCCGTAGCTATGAAATGGTTAATGAAGGACGCAGCCCGATCTGTGTTAATAGTCAGGTTTTCTAAGTTTTCGTGTTTGTAACTGGATTCCTAAGAAAGTTAGTAAAAGGCGAAGCTCGACTCAGAGCCACTGTATGAAGAACGCAGCCCGACCTGCGTTGTTATTTAGGCATGAGATGGTTGATGAAGGACGCAGCCCGATGTTTGTTCGTATTATGCTTCTTGAAAAGGCTACTGTGAAGGGCGAAACCCCACCTTGAACCACCGCATGTGGCCCGTTGAAGAGCACGAAGCGACCCGTGTTGCTTTTAACTGTAAGCTGGTTAATGGAGAGCACAGCCGGGTGTTCGTATTTAGATCTGCTATAGAGGTTAATGAAGGGCGAATTAGGTAGCCCGTTGAAGAGACCAACACGACTCTTGTTGATATTTTTCTATCTTAAGAAGATTAATTGGGAGGAAGCCTAACCCGTTTTCGTATTCAGATCTGGTAAAAAGGTGGTGACAGGTGAAACCCAATCTAAAGGCACTGCAGGTGGACTTTTCAAGAGAGCAGCAGGACTGTTTATATTTTAGCTATCTTACGATGGTTAATGAAGGGCACAACCCTACTCGTTTTCAGACAAATTTGTGATTGTAAACACCTGTTTTGTGTGTAATGTGATTAAACCGAATGGGGGTCTGTTGAAATAGCAAAACTTTTATTCATTTCACAAACTCTCTTTTAGTTTCGACTTTGCTGTTGTTTGTTTTTTAACCTTAATCAGGGTTTGATCTCGCCTGGAAAACAAGACAAATCTGGAAAAGTTAGAGAAAAACAACTTTTAATAAGAACAAATATACTGACGTTGTCAACAGAGCCAACTCAAGATGTGAGGCATCTTAGGATCCTCCACCATGTCATTTTTGGAGTCCTAAGTGGGGGGTTCACATGTTTGGTTTGGAGCCCGAGCTCGGGGGTTCCCCCATAGGCGCTCACGACAGAGGCGTTTAAGGGTGCTGGCTGACATGCTTTGAACCAGCTCTGATCGCTAATAAAAACGGGAGCTACAGGAAGGACAAAACGCAACTACGTATGAGATAAATGCAACACGAATTTGGGCTGCATACCTGCAACCATAACAGTGTTCAGTTGTCTGCTAGAATAAAAAAGAAAAAGTGACGCGATGATAATCCGCCTATCATTTAAGTAAAATAACTGTACATTTCAGCTTCTGCAATATTAATCATAACGGCAAATACGATTCTCTTTGATAAACGATATGTTAGGGAAGATAACGCCGAAAGGAATAGCAATCTCGATCAAAAATTAATGCTATATTGATTGGCTGTCTCGTATAGGCATTTTCTTGATTTCCCAAGGGTCACTTTTACTACATCCGCTCCATCAAGAAAACAACAAAAAAAACCCTAACCTAAATCTTAATTCCAGACTGTCTATTGTCTTTGCTACACAAAAAAATCAAATTCTACTTAATTCAATTTTGCCAGCATTCATTATTTTCTCATTATAAAGGAAACACAAACACCTTTAGAGACACAACCATGATATTAACATTATCATATCCCCTAAACTAGGTCAAATTGTGTCAACTTATTCGCAAATTACCAGTTTCCAGAGCGCGGCGTTTAAAGTATTAACGCGCAAGTGGTGGATTAATAAGAAGTCCCACGGGTGGATATTTTATGCTTGTATGTGCACATGTATGTTATATTATGTATTTGTACGTGGGTAATACGGAAAGGAAGTGTCCAATTGTGGCCGTGAGTAGGTGGAACCGCTCACGCGTGCCGTATACTTTTAATTTTCTTTTTTGAATCTATATACACATTTTTTTATTATTATTACTACATAGTATTACTGTTATTACACATTCTTAAAATATAACCAGATACTCACTCACATTAGGTTAACTAAACCAGTGGTCAGCTGAAAATGCGCACGATAGGTGGAGTTGACGAAATAAAATTGATGGTTCTCCTTGCAATTATTTTAACTTTTTTTCGTCGGAGGTTTTTTTAGTTGGGATCTAATTTGGGTACAGGTGGAAATATTGTTAACAACTTTTATTAATAGTTCAACATAAATCTTGGTTGGTTTAACCTTGTTCAAATCGAGTTACCTAGGCTTCAATTTTAAAACCGATGTGTAACTGTAATTGAGCGAACCGCATGATTTATATTTCAGTAATGGGATGTGTCGCTGTTTAGATTATTTCAAAAAGATTTTTCTTGTTTGAAGTGTTGAAGTAGCCGCTGTTGAAAAATTTGGCAAGGATGAATTGGATGGTGTGTGCTACGAAGTAAAACTAATGTTGAAATTTAAAAACTGACTAAAAGAATTTGGTGTGCGAGCACTTGAAAGTTGAAACTACACGAGAAAAATATTTTTATCAAGCGCGAAATTATGATCTTCAGACCGTGCGTAAATCGTAAATGTATATGTATACAGATTACAAATCGTTTTTAATATTTATGCTATATCGTCATTCTTTTGAGATATATTTAGAAAAAAAAAATTTTTCTGAAAAGCCACAGAATATCAAGTGTACAATTATTTAACGGATTGTCGGAAAGTTAGAGTATTCTAATACATAATTAAGTTGTCTGTATATTACTTTGTCAAATTTAGAATCAATACTGGAACCTTCTTTGGTCAGATACCTAGCTAAAAAGATACAGTGCTAAATGCTGAAATGCTAATTTACTCATGGCAGAGACTTTTTGAGATCTCACCAAGAGATATATTCAGAAAACTAAGCTTGTTAAAGGATGCAGTGCTAGATGCTGAAATTCTAACTTGCTCACGGCAGAAACTTGATATGATCTCAGGAAGAGAGGGAATTCGTTAAAAAATAGAGCCTCTAATGAACTCTGTTAGGAAACCTGCTTTGGTCAGATACGCAGAAAGCTCAACTTGCTAAAGAATACTCGACTACATGCCGAAATCCTGATTTGCTCACGTCAGAGACTTGCTGAGATTTTAAGAAGAGAGGGAGTTATATATATATATAGAACCTGTAATGGAATCTATGTTAGGAAACCTTCTCTGGTTATATACACAGAAAATTAAACTTGCCAAAACATACGCTATTAGATGCTGAAATATTGACCTGCCCAGCAGTACTGAAACATTTTAAGATCTTACCAAGAGATGTTTGAATATATCCTGTAATTGAATCTACGTTAAGAAGCCTTTTTTGGCCAGATACCGAGAAAGCTGAACTTTATAAAGACTACAGTAATAGATCCTGAAATCCTAACTTGGCTTACTGCAAAAACTTCTTGAGATCCCGCCATGAGATGAAATTCGTCAAAGGTGTAACTTGCAGTGAGATCTTTTATAGCGAATCTTCTATGCTCCGATACGCAATAAACAACTTGTTAAAGGAAACAGTCATACATGCTGAAATTCTAATTTGCTCAAAGTTGGTACTTTGAGAACTCACCACGAGAGGAATTTCGTCGAAAATAGAACGTGCAATAAAATCTATGTTAGGAAGCGTTTTTGGTATGATATGCAATATGATGAATTTGCTCAAGGATCTAGCTCCAGATAACGAAATTTTGACTTGCCCAAAGTTGATACTTTAAGAGCTTACCAAGAGGCAAATTTCATGAAAAATCGAATCTGTAATAGAATCTTATGTTAGGGAAGCTTTTTTGGTGAGATATACTATAAGCTGAATTTGCTCAAGCATATAGCTCTAGATAACGAAATTTTGACTTGCCCAAAGTTGAGGCTTTGAGAGCTTACCAAGAGGCGAATTTCATGAAAAATCGAATCTGTAATAGAATCTTATGTTAGGGAAGCTTTTTTGGTGAGATATACTATAAGCTGAATTTGCTCAAGCATATAGCTCTAGATAACGAAATTTTGACTTGCCCAAAGTTGAGGCTTTGAGAGCTTACCAAGAG
>VTPC01004451.1:160673-193466 GCA_011009095.1 Ignelater luminosus
ACGAATTTCATGCAAAAACGAATCTGTAATAGAATCAATGTTAAGGAAGCCTTTTTGGTGAGATATGCAATATGATGAATTTGTTCAAGTATCTAGCTCCAGATAACGAAATTTTGGCTTACCTACCCAAAGTTGAGACTTTGAGAACTTACCAAGAGAGGAAATTCGTCTAAAATAATGAAATGTATGTTAGGGTATAGTTTTCAAATATGGAACTTTGGTAACATCTTTTGTTCTGAAGCCTTTTTGGGCCAAACACATACTGAAGAGTTTTCTCTGTTTGACGCTGAAACCTTAAACTGCTCATAGTCAGAGACTTTCTGAAAACCTGAATGGAATCTTATGTTTGCTGAGCCTTTTTTTGGTCAAAAACGTGTACAAGTTTGCACTTATCATGAATTTATGCTAATAGCTGAAGATTGAGATTTTTCCCAAATTTCTGCAAATTCGTTGAATATGGAATATTATATTGCAAAGTCTTCTACAAGTTTGCACTTACTCAAGGATTTCCAGTGTTTGACTTCGAAACCCCAACCGGTCCATGAATTTTTTGAGAACTAGCCAAGAATAATGATTGGGGTTTCTTTTCTCATTAAAGCAAAAAGGCGAAAACAGCCTCGAATGTAATTTCTATTATGAAACTTTCTGTGACCAAGTGTGACAGCTTAACTTGCTGAACTATCAATACCTGCGAGTGTCTAATAAGAAATCTTTGCAACACGCCGTATAATGAAATCTGTGCTGCAGAGCTTTCTTTGATCAGACATCCAAAACGTTTTAGCAAGTGGTTTTGTTGTGTTAGGAGTGTCTCTGTCGAAAATCTCAAAATTAGGAAAATTTTATGCTTCATGTTGAAATTTTGATTTGACAATTTAATTTACTATAAAAGTTTTTTTTTATTATTTATTTAATATGTAGGAACTTGAAGGATGTTACATAAAATATTGAAATTGGGTCAAAGAACTTTTTGAACTTTGCAACCAAGTTCCAGGAAGATTTAGTCTTTATAGTTTTATAATGTCCACTAATGAGGAAACATTTAAATCCATATATTGTTTTAAATAATTGCCCTCTCACAAGTTGAATTATTGTGAAATGCGTTCATTTAGTTGCAGTATTATTTTTATTATTACAGTTCTTGATGTGTGTGTGTAAATATGGGAGAACATATGTAGGTAGCGGATCTGTAGGTATATAATGATTTAATGTCATTGTCAACCGTAGTAGGATCGTGCTGCAAATGGTCCGGGAGGTATTACACAATATTTAATACAAATCTGTGTGTTTGTGTATTTGTGTGACGGCATTTCTTAAAATAATTCCACATTTTCCTTTTATGTCCCCTCCGGTTTTTATAATAATAATTAACAAATTGTTTGTTGCTTCTGTTGCTATTATTCTACGTCGGTATTTATAACCTGTTAACAAACCGCTAGCTAATAAATAAATTATTCTAGAAATAGATGCGTTGAAATGGTGAAATACTATTCAAAAATACAAAACGCTCACGTTTAGTGGTTTAGAAAAAAAAACATTTTAATTGGTAAACCGAACACCCCGTATGCGTACTCTCAATTTATTCCTTTTATATTCACTTTCGAAACTCGAAATAAAAGAATAATAATAACGGGTTCAAAGAGCTAGGCTAACTCTTGGTGGTAAATGAATGTTGCTATTCTTGTTCTGCAATTCCCATGGTTGTTGGTGTGTTTCAGTTGTTTGAAATTAACGGCATTTAACCCAACATGGTAATTAGTTTGTCGCCGTTTGTTGCTACAGGCAACCACTGCTCCGTAGAAATTAAATTCCCTATTTTGAAATAATATCAATCTTTTCTTTCTTTTTTATTGTTACAACCGTGGGAAATAATCGAGTTAGTGCTCTATTATAGTATCTATCGATAATAATAACAATATAATTAGGTGCTTAACGCATAAATGTCGCAATCACTCGTTTTAACATTATAATTGTCCCCTTTTAAAACTCTCGTTCACCTTGCCTTTGATATTTGATATTTTTGTTGAATGCGCAATTCAGTTGTACTAACTATATAATAAATAGAGAAGGAAGGAAGAAAGAAAGAAAGAAGTTTATTATAAAACCGTAAATGGCGTGTCTAATCAGCCATAATCATCGTGTGGCATGCTTTACGCATCCGAAGAAGTCGAAAAGAGTGAGCGAGAAGACCCCAGGCAGGCGAGCGGCTACAGCAGCAGCCAGCAGGAGCAGGAGCAAGAGCAAGCAGCACGCTATATACAATATACTCTACTTCTTTTACCTGGTGGTTTTCGCGTCCTTGCCGGCAGCGCTAGACGGAACGCGGACCACCCACTCTTTCACGGTGCACATTCCACGGGGTCCCCCGCGTCATCACCGCCGCGAATCTTCTATCTGCGTGTGTATACGTATTTGAATAGTGTGTTGTTGCACTTTTTTGTTGCTGCTGCTGCTGATGTTGCCGTTGTCGCTATTTAGATTCCGATCTTTGTGTTTTTATTTTTGTTTTTGTCCGATAGGATTTATTTTGAAATTTTCTTTACTCGCGAAATTAAATTATAATTGAATGACCAAAAATAAATTTGAAATGACAGTAAACTAACCTTCAAAACGTTATAATTGTCACTATGACACTCAAGGATGCTAACATTTCGAATTATTAAAAACAATTTTTGTGCATTTCTAGTCATTGTTTACATTTCTTCATTAATTTATTTAGATTTCTATGATCGACACAAAAACTTAGCTCTCCATCTTTCCGCTTCTCTAAGGCTGCAGCATACTCACTCGCATCTTATTTTCACGTTTTACTTTTAGAAAAAAATGTTGATCTTTACACGTTTTATTTATTTCTATCTGGATTTAAATATTTTCCACATTATAGTGGGTGTAATGTGTGAAACACTAACGCTTGGAGCATTTATAAAATGTAAACATAAAATTTTGAATTGTATTTTTGCTTCTTTTGATTTTAGGCCGACTTCCTAATTCTCTTGTTAATTTAGCATTTTTGTTTTGGCCTATTTGATTGGCCTTTAACCCGATCTTTTGAGCTAATAATTTTTTGTCTTTTTTCCTTGCTAAGCCTTTGTATTTATCTAAACAGAGTTCGGTCTCGCGTGGAAAACAGGGATAATGTGGAAAAGTCAGAGAAAAGATCTAAAAGAAGAAAAGTCAAGGAATTTAATTCAAACATGGCCTTCGTCGCCAATAAATACAGTGTGTCCACATTTCGATGCTCACTATTGGGATCTCGGAAATTCTAAGATATACGAAGTCGGTTAAATTAGAAAAGATTTGGCTATTTTGGAGATCAGTTTACGTATGCTTTTGTTTTTTCAAAACAGTTCACGGCTTACTAGATATTTGCTAAAAACGAAATTATTTTTTCTTTTGAATAAAAAGCGTTTCCCACTTAGTGTGCCATGGCTTTAAACATATGAAAATCATTCATTTTTGTCAGACAAATTACATTTGTTATGTAACAATTGCTAAAATAAAACAAAAGACGCTTTTAAGATGCTTTGCTGAGCATTCACAGATAGCATCAAATAAGCAGCTAAAAGCGTATTTATTTTGTTTTAGCAATTTTTGCATGACAAATGAATTTCTTTGATAAAACTCACGACTTTGTGTGTTAGATGTCATGGCACACTATGATGAAAAATGATTTTCACTTCGTAACTCGGTAAAACAAAAGAATAGCTATGTCAAACCATGTATCACTGAAAAGCATTTAAGGCGTGCAGTTTAGTAATATGGAAATCGAGTAGGCGTTCTATTAGAAAAAAATTTGGATTTACGTTTCACCGCGGAAGTAAAACAAAAGACAGTTGTGAAAATAATTTTTTTGTGTTTCGTAGTAAATTCTCTAAAACGCCCTCTTTGCTCGTTCTTGAGATATTTCACTTAAAAAAATAATAAGATAATTTCGTTTTTAGCAAATATCTAGTAAGTCGTGAACTTTTTTGAAAAAACGAAAGCATAAGTAAACTGATCTCCAAAATAGCCAAATTTCTTCTAATTTAACCGACTTCGTATCTTTTACAGTTAGTATTGAGATTCAGAAAGGAAAAGATTTGTACATTTTGAAATTCACATTGTTTGAGAGATTTTTAAAATGAACAACAGAGGACCTAAAATAGAACCTTGCGGTACTCCGGATGAAATAATTAAAGGAATTTGAAAACCGACTGTAATCTCTTAATTATTAAAGTTTACTTCAGTAGACAAATACGACATGATTTTCTGGTGGGAAAAATTTTGTCTATAGTGCTGGTACGATATAAAAAAAATAGGCAATGCTGTCAAATAAATCAGAACAGCAAAAACTTCTGTTGTATTCAATTATAATATAGTTAAAGACGAGACGAGAATAAAATTCGCCGTTCAGAACTGAAAACTGTGGCACCGAAATGCCAATATAATAAAAAAGGACAATAAAAACTTCACCTCTTTAAAAATACATTTTATTATATTTTTCTTGGTTGCAACACAACACCTGTAAGAAGGTTGCCATTAAGAAGTTTCACACATAAACCATACAGTACGTTCCAAATAGCGTGGCTTCTTTCTGTTGTATATACGCGAAGAAACATTTAAGAAACGAATACGCCCCACTGTATTGGAACAGTCGTGCTTGATCCCTGAAGAAGTTTAGCTCATTAATTTCAGTCCTTGATGATTTAGTTTATTGCCGTAATAAAAAAAAAGTGTGCAAAAAGAATTTTTAGGTTAACTACTTTTCTTTTTTTTTAATATTGTATTGTTTCTCGCTGATATCGTCTTACTTGCCGATGTAAAATTAAAACTGCTCGCACTTAAAAACGCAACGCCACCACTGTAAACAATTAGAAATTATCTTTCAGGAGTTTACGTTTGATGATAAAGAATAAGACGGTATTTTCCTTTTTTTAGGCTGAAGGTTGCCATTATAATAAAGACCGACGTTGCCTTTTGTTTTTTAATTTTAGTGCTTTGCTGAATACCGCAAGTACCGATTATTATAAATGTCAAAATTTTATGATTTTCCGCAAACTGTAAGTAAATTTTTATTTTAATAATTGTGACAATTTAATTTTCTATAATTTTGTTATATAAGTTTGTTTTTAAATTAACAAAAGCGAAATTGATAATTGACTTTCTGTTTAGAAAATTTGTTTTAAGATTACTAGATGGGAATGATTTGGGATCTTTCCACATTGTGTACACCACTAAACGCTATTTTCTCATTTAAATGTTGGTAGACAGTTTTAGTTTATTTAAATAAATCCTATAGTTGTTCCACTGCCCACCACTTTATGACGCGAGAAACTTTTTTTTTCAGTCTGACAGTCTGCTGTTTGAGAGGTGAATGACATCTGTCTTTTTCTTCTTCTTTTTTTAATTTTGGTCTATTGATAGGTTATTTCTATTTCTTTTTTTAGCAAAAAAAAAGTTCCAAAGAGTTACATAAATTACCTTGCCATAATTCTCTTGATTATCTATCTTTGTTTTGTGTACCGGTTTTGTCATACTTTTATTATAAAAATACAACAGGCTATTATACACGATGTTTTATTATGTACTAAATTTACATGACATTGAGACTTTTTTTTTCTTAAGTAAACATTACGCAATCTATAATCTTACTATCACATTTTAATTATATTGTTCCTTCGATAGAGTTACTTTGCGTTTTTAATTGTTTTGTTTGATGTCATTTTATGGTTGCATTTTATTGTTTTAAAATCCGGTTCAGCTTGTACTAGTGACGACGATAATAATAATAATCCTCATTACTTTATTGTTAATAATTTAATAAAGGTGACAAGTTATTATCCCAACGTAATAATAATAATAGTTATACAATAACAATAAAAATAGGAAAAATAAAAATGATTCCGGACTACAAAACACAGCGCACTACGACGACGACGGCCTTTCCGTCCGTGTGTACGCAAAAAACCTGTCGACCTTTACAATGTAATAATGTAACAACAATAACAATATTCCCGTACTTACTAATAGTAATAAAGGCTCTGACTTTCCTGCATTGCGCGATTATTTATATCAATATTTGCATATCAACAGGTGTGAACAGCTAATAAGAGAAACGTATGGCTCAATTTATGAATCAGAGATTCGCTTGGAATCTTTCCAACCTCTTTTTTTAAAAATAGATTCTCTCGCGGGCGCGCGCACACACACACACACACACACACGTAAGGCACGTATATCTAATGCGATTTGTACGGATTTCTTTTATTGTATTGGCCTTATTTTCAATTTGTACAGTGGAAAATCGTAAATTTATTATCGTTATTGTGTGCAGTTGTACGCGAGAGGAGAGAACCGGTTTTAATTTTAATATCGATGATGCTGCTGAAATAGTTACAATATTTTTGCAATGGCAAAGTTCGGCCTGTATCGTAAGTGAAATCATTAAAGACTATAAATCACTATACTTTAAATTAAAAATAGTAGGCCATGCAGTAGATATAACTGTACATAATTTCGGTGTTTAAAGTTAAAGTCATGTTGAGCAACATTTTTATTTTTAAGTTTGTTTTAACTACGTGACCAGTTTCATTCTTTATTGTAATAAATTGCAAAAATATTATAGTCTATTATAATTTTCTCGCTATACTTTCCACAAGAGCGAGAAAGTTATTAAGATTGATTTTTTATAGATTTATGTTTTTCATAGATCCTGTCCAAGTAATTGATTTCTGTTAATGCTTTGAATGTCAACGTGAAGAAATTCTAGAATTCTTGACCTATGTATTCATCTGTAATAAAAGAAATCCTTTTAAAATTATTATTAAAGTGTGATGGGTGACTCGAGGCTTCCACAACCTCACTTTTCTCACTTTTTAAAAGTAGTTACTATTTTAAAGTTTTTATCACTATTTCAACTATTTTAGTTTGAGATACGAGTTTTTAAAAATATGCGATTTGTTTTACTTTTTTTTAAAAATTAAAATTAAGTTCAAATAGATACACTCACAAGGATCAGTAACAAGGTGGAGAAACGCAAAAGTTCCATTTTATTAGTAATCGTTTTGCAAAAAAAAGACAAAGTTTGATTTATAAAAATATATACGGGATGTTAATAAATAATACCAGCAAACTGATAGGATAAATTTCTGATAGATATAAATTTAAAATGCTGACATTTCGGTGCATTATCGTTATTTGTCAAAATATCAAATATTCTTGTTAAAAGAAATTGTAAGAAATAGCCCTTCAGATGTTCCACACTTACTTTATAGCAGAGATGCGTAACGTCAGAAGAAAAATAAAGACAAACTTTTAATTTAATGTATAATCAAAAGTAGTTTAAAAACACACAGAAAGGTATTTCCCTACAATTTTTCTTTGTAGAATATTGATATTGTCTGTGCAATTGTGATTACTTCGTAGCTAACTGCAAGACAAGTTGACCATAGGTTCAGAAGATTCCTTCTATGATCGTTAGAAGTCTGCCCTATCAGTTTGTCGATGTTATTAACTTAACCTTGTATGTATTGTCGGGCCATACGGGTCTGTCAGGCCTTTTCGACTTCCTGGCCCTATCGGGTCTTTTGGACTTCTAGACTCTTTGGGATTATCGTTTAGTCCTATCGGACAGTTTGGGCCATTTGGACTGTTTGGTCTTCTCGGGCCTTTTTGATTTCCTGGCCCTATCGGGTTTTTTGGACTTCTAGACTCTTTGGGATTTTCGGGTCTGTAGGAGCGTTTCGTCTTCTCGGACAGTTCGGGCCTTTTGGACTTCCTGGCACTGTCGGGCCTTTTCGACTTTCTGGCCCTGTCGGGCCTTTTGGACTTCTTGAACCTATAGGAGCGTTTGGTCCTGTCGGAAAGTTCGGGTCTTTTGGACCTCCTGGCCCTGTCGGGCCTTTTAGACTTCTTGGGGCTGTAGGAGCTTTTGGTGCTATCGGATAGTTTGGACCTTTTGGACTTTTTGGCCCTGTCGGGCGTTTTCGACGTCCTGGCCCTATCGGGTCTTTTGGACTTCTAGACTCTTTGGGATTCTCGGGTCTATAAGAGCGTTTCGTCTTCTCGGACAGTTCTGGCCTTTTGGACTTCCTGGCACCGTCGGGCCTTTTCGACCTTTTGAACTTCTCGTCTCTTTGGACTTCTTGAACCTGTAGGAGCGTTTGGTCCTGTCGGAAAGTTTGGGCTTTTTGGACCTCTTGGCCCTGTCGGATTTTTTCGGCTTCCTGGCCTTGCCGGGCCTTTTGGACTCTTTGGCCCTTTGGGCTTCTTGGTCTGTAGGATCGTTTGGCCCTGTCGGGCAGTTCGGGTCTTTTGCATTTCCTGGCCCTGTCGGGCTTTTTGGACTTCTCGGCCGTTTAACCTTCTTGGGTGTGTAGGGCCGTTCGGGCCTGTCGGACAGTTGGGGCCGTTTGGACTTCCTGGCCCTGACGGACCTTTTGGTCTTCCTGGTCCTGTCGGGCTTTTTAGACTTCCTGGCCGTGTCGGGCCTTCTGGACTTCTAGATTCTTTGGACTTCTTGAGCCTGTAGGACCATTTGGTCCTGTTGGATAGTTCGGGCCGTTCGGAGTTCCTGGCCCTGTTGGGCCTTTTGAACTGACTGGCCTTGTCGGGCTTTTTCGACTTGTTTTGGATTTCTAGACCCTTTGGGCTTCTTGGGTCTGCAGGACCGTTTGGTTTTGTCGGACCTTTTGGACTTCCTAATCCTGTCGGGCCGTTTGGACTTCTCGGCCCTTTGGGCTTCTTGGGTCTGTAGGACCATTTCGGTCTGAAAGACAGTTCGGATCTTTTGGACTTTTCGACTCTTCGGGTGTATCGGCCCGTATGGATTTCTCGGGCGTGTCAGACCGTTCGGACCGTCGGGCTTTTTGAACTTCTCGGTCCTTCAGGTCTCTCGGATCTTTTGGTCCATTTTGATCTCACGGACCTTTCGTGCCGTTTGGGCCTCTTGAGCTGTTCGGGCCTGTCGGGCTGATCAAGAAGTTACCGGGATTTTTTCGGGTCGCGTCAAGTTTCTCTCCAGTTGGGCCTTGGGCCTGGAAAATTTGGCTCGTGTAGGGCTTTACGAGGAGTTAGACAATGAAAATTGAAAGTCAGTTGTGAATACTTAACAGTGTTGCCAGGCATGGAAATTTTTCCGCAAATTGGAGAAATTGGCGGGGAAATTAGTGAGGATTTACTGGGCATAAATTAAAAATTTTGAGTAAATTTGCTACTTAATCGTTTTTTAATAGAAACAATGTTTTTTCGAGTTTGCTTCAATATTGTTGATAATCAAAGTTTTTATTTCTGTTATTGGAAGTTTTGGAGTAAGTACAAAATTTTATATATTTCTGAGGAATTGAAAAAAAAAGTTTCTATTTGTATATTGCAGAAGAACCAAGGTCCGTAAATAATGTCGGTGTACTGTGAAAGATAGGTGTTCCTATTAGCAGCCATTTCTGATCGAAAAGATTCAGGTTAGATTAACGTAGGCAATGCTATTTTCATTATTTCTTGAAGATGCATATTTCTCGGTATTGGTTGGCATTAGTAATCGAACTTGTTGTGGGAAACGTATAAGGTGACCCACCTTTCGCAATGGCGATATCAAGCGATTAGTGTTTTCCTTATTGGCGAAAAACACGATCGTCGCGACCTCTATTGGAAATTTAAAAAACTAGTTTGGGTTGATCATCAAGTGATCACACATTGTTGCCACTTAAATCAAACATATAGCCAGAAACAATTATAAATTAGTGACCGACCGAAACAGGATTTTCAGCCGAAACCGAAACCGAACCTTCGGCCCTGGTCTTAGTTTCAGCCGAAACCGAAACCGAAATTTTTTAAGACTTATGAAAATGTACACATTTCCCTGGAATTTAGAGGTGTACAAACTTATAGGGCGTACTGAACGTCAAGTGGCCACAAAACGCCTGTGACGCACCGCCCGAGTACAGCCGAACGCAACCCGAGAGTCCATGAACGTATGTTTCGGCCGAGCCGAAAGGTTCGGCTGATTTCTGGCCGAAACCGAAACTTCGCCCGAAACCCCTTTTTTGGCCGAAACCGAAACTGAAACTTCGGTCGGTCACTATTATAAATTCGGATTTGGAGATTCATAGCCAGCTCTGGCAACACTGGTTGCAGATGATGAGTCTTCGTTTTTCTGCCATTTTGATACATTTTGACGAGATTTAGCGCAATCTTTTGGTTGATGATTTTTCCCTATTGATATTTGCAATTTTGACGACAGAACAGCAATTAGACGTTTTATACGTCATTATGTGATGTTCACACAAATTTTACCACTGTATTTCTGTAGATAGATCGTTGCGTGTGAAACAAGTCCGGGTGCTTATCGACCTTTGAATTGTTCATAATAGACTAGAATAGAAACTTGAAATTTTTAGAAAACTCATGGAAATTCTGCAAGCACTATCTGTTTTTGGGAAATCTCAAAAGATGTCTCAGTTGAACGGATTTTCTCTGCATGGACGACTATTTTGTGAATTTGTTTCTCAATTATAACTGCAACTTGTGAGTTTACCTCGCACTGTCGTCTAGACATTCTGAAATAAAAACGCCTGGGTTTGCAAGTAGAATGCAAACCGCCTATCATACGTGGCTTTGTTTGATCCTTACAAAAACTACGACCCCCATCTTTTTGTACTACGAACCGTTACTAAATCAGAACTTCTTTTTGATGATTTTTAATTGTTTCGTATCTTGATTTGCAAAAATGAAAGTTTTGATCGCCAAGAAGAAATGGCTTAAAGCTTATTCCAAAATTTACCATTGGGAAACTTGTTGGGTTCAAGATTTGTAATACCTTACTAAACGAAGATATAAAAGATAGTGGCCCCGAAACTGAATCCTGTGGCACTCTTACTGAATTAATTTTATTTTAAAGTTGCATTGCTAAATTGTCTTATTGAATTGAATTATTCAACTTGGATTACGTCAATGTTAATTCATATTTTAAGATTGTTCAATCTTCTTTTAATGGCTTAATTAACTCTAAGAAAATCTAAAAGAATAACTACCTATTAGATTACGTCACAATTGGTTAACCACGAAAGTTACATACTTTACATGCCAATAACAAATTCAACCTTTCGTATAATA
This sequence comes from Ignelater luminosus, assembly GCA_011009095.1. Taxonomy (NCBI): domain Eukaryota; kingdom Metazoa; phylum Arthropoda; class Insecta; order Coleoptera; family Elateridae; genus Ignelater; species Ignelater luminosus. Next base: position 171,759 of record VTPC01004451.1, read on the forward strand.
GCAGAAAAATACCGATTTTATGTCCGAAACTCTGAATATTTATTTATTTAAATTAATTTCCCGACAATTTTTCCACGACATATCGATAAAAACGGAAAAAACCAACAACGTTTAAAAAATGACTTAATTCCAACTTCTAACTTAACAGAATGCTAACAATCACAAAACTATTAAAATGTACACGAATTAAGAAAGAACAAAAAAAAGGAACAGAAGCAAACTAAATAATAATTTCACACCACGCGACTTGAAAATTGTTACGTTAAAAACGTTATCTAATATTTTGAGGCCGACATCTAGAGAAAACACCACGTCGTTGCCGTATACCGCGCCAGCCGTCATTTGCGGGTCGTTTACACGACCATAATAAAACATGCACCTTAATAACTAATTAACGCCGAAATTTCTTTAACAGTCCCCAAGATCTCTCGCTCGCAACAGGACAATTTCGTCAACTAGAATAAAGAGACACATCACGCTAACCTCTAGCAGCAGCGACGTCAAGACAAAAGAAAGTTTGTAGTTGAGTTGATTGCTAATTGTTATAGAATCATAAAAGTGACACACGCCACTGAAAATTATTTATGAAGAAAAGTTTTTTTATTTTAATGGAACTTTTTATTAGTTACTATATTAAGAAAATTGATTTGATCTAATAAATAATAAAGGGAATTTTTATTAGAAAAGTTCTTATTGAGAAGAAAGTTTGTCGCAACTTCATTATTGTAACAACTAAACGATGACCCAGTTATTTAAATTTAATTGAAACTGCTTCTTACGATAAACTTATTTAAAGAGGTTTGATCTATAAGTACTATCTGAAACTTGGTGGAATGGAAAACTAATTGTTTATGTAATGTCAAGTGCAAATTTGTGAAATGTCCAACCGTTCTCCTTATCGTTTCATAAACGCAATAAAACGTCACAACTAATAATAAAGTAATCAGTTTCACTGTTAACTATTGTCCTTAATTAAAAGTAGGAGGAACGCACGCACACATACCTGTCACATCAGGGCGATATCACCAAACTACAGGAATTCATTATTTATTGCAGGACTACCGGATCGCGTGCTTTTATCGTTTTATGTTTCTGGCCCCCCATTTGGCTATAACCGATATCGTTTGGAATTTATTTCTCTTTTTTTTTGCGCGCCATGATGGATCGGTACGAATTACTTAAACGGGGGCTTGTAGTCAGAGGGAAAAAAAATATTGTAATGAGTTTAGGAAAATTGCAAAATCTCTGAATATAAATTATAATCGTCGTAGTAGAAAGCAGATAAGGTCGTAGAGATTAAGTTGGCGAAGTGCGTGCGTGTGCGATAAAAAGGGAGAGAAGGAAGAGAAAAAAAAGTTCGTGTTGAATTGCGTTTCGTGACAGGAATGTGTAGTTTTATTGTAAAATTCACTCGATTTAATTACTTAAGTGAAAATATAATTAACCAAATATGTTAATTTAATTACGCCATTACAATTGCGTTTTAATTTTGATAAAATTAAAAAAGGGATGTGGTTGTCTGTCTGTGTCTATTTTTGGTCAAGGTTCAAGGTTATCACCAGTCTAGAACTAGAAGGATTATTTTCGTTATTTCTTTTTTCCTTTTTTTTAATGGGCTATTTGCACGAATCCGAGAAGTAATATGTATTATGTGTGTGTGTGTGTGTGTGTGTGTATAAGTGTAGACATGGAAAGTCTGGAATTGCACGAATTTTAAGAAAAATTACCCCACTGAGTTGCTGATAGGTATCTTTGCTGTAAGACATTTTGTATTGGGAAGGAAGCTCAGAAAAAATTTTGCGCCAAAGACTTATTTAAAGAAAATCGAATCACGAGGAAAATTAATGTATTCACGCACACACACCCTTGAGCTTTCATTTTATTATAGTTATATCTAGTAATGTCATACTTTTTGGTGGTCATTAGCCCTTTAGCTATTCGCAAAATTAAATTCCTAGGAAAGTCAACGACTTTTTTTTTGTCGCGTTTGACCTTATTTCCGCGAGAGCTGAAACAAAATTGAAGCTTTCAAAAAGACAAATTGCTCGAAATCTGTAAAAAGTCCCAGTACAAACCGAATCTGGAATAGTTTCAATTACAACAAGATTTTACATAAAAATCTAAAAATTGCCGGAAATATGTATACCTTCATTGAAGGGCTACTAGCCTAAGTAGGTATGAGTTTTCCTTTTCAATGAACGAATCCGTCTCATTCACGCTTCTGAATGTCGATTTGAAATTTGATCTCTTGAAAGAAAAAAAGGCAGTAAAATAATTCAAAACGTTTCGGAAAAGGAGAGATTGTTATCTGCGGCCATAATTTCATTTCAGAATGTAATTGGATAGTCTTGACTTTTCCCCTTTTAAAAACCATAATAATAATTACGTGACAAACTAATTAGAAATTTTAAGTGACAGATGGGGCCGAGCTATTATTTATTCTTTCACTATTTCTAAATTGGCAATTTAAATTCATTTAATTTTGGCACATTCTTTATCATTTAGCTGACTTAAACCTAAAGCTCGTTTCACACTAGCACGATTAACATTTTGAAATTGTTGGTTTTATTGAGTTTTATTGCGTTTTTAATTTCTTTTGTTTTTAATATCGTAGAATTAAAGCGAGGGCGTTAATGAATCTAGTAAGTCACTTCAGGTAATAATTGTATGAACATTCATTTGTTTCCTAAAGAAAAGTGGTTGTACATATACTCGTAGTGTCTTAGTTTCCTACACACAATGATGAAATGCACAGCTTGACTTTTCTAGGACAGTTTTTACTGAAGACCCCAATTTAGTTTTTATGTTCGAGCTGTCAATACGCGAACGCATTTTGTTTTTTGTTCTTTTGAACTACCAACATCACCACCCCTAATTACACAATTACTCTTCTCATCGCTCTCTACACTTCTTATTAATTTTACCTTTGGCGGCAACTCGAAAAACTTTCTCATTTTATGATCAAAGATTCTGATTGAAACAGGCCGCCTTCGGCGGCCAAACATCGTACTGTTCTCTCGTTACCCATGCCGTCTTTAGTGCCTTCTTAGCAATGCTATTATAAACCTGAATATCCCATAAGGGAGTTATAGTATGGCTAAGGTTTTACTTTTGCCATCCATACCGCCCTTTCGTGGTACCTCATAAAACTTCTTAAACAGGATCTATCATAAACTTTAATTTTGCGCTCCCCCCTTGCATCTTGAAGAAAGTTATAGTAATTTTAAACACTTGAAGATTGTAGTTCTCCCTTTTTTTCGAGACAACTTTCTGCAGTCTTCTTTCCCCTTAAAGAAAACCATTTTGACTTCTTATCAGAACATACACTTGATGACCATGCTAGCGTTTAAGACCGCCTACGACAGTTGCGGTTAGGCTTTATATTCCTTCCTGGAAAAAGCTAATATGAACTTTGCGCCTCCGTTTTGCAGGAAACCATAAACTTTCTTAGAGAAACTATCAGCAGCAGTCCTTCTTTAAAACCGTAAACCGAACCTTTCGAAGTCACCTGCAACAATAGATGATTTGGTTTTGCAGTTTTCGGGAACTTTTCCGCCGGAGGCTGCAATTTAAAATCACGAGCTTCTTGTAGATTTTAAATTTGACAGCAACGCTTATAACTTTGTCAAAAGTAGCGGTTTTGTGATTGAAGGTTAGGATATCAGGCCGCCTTCGGCGGCCAAAATTGCAGTGTTCTCTTTTTATTCACGCCGCCTTTGGCGACACATCGTAAATCTAATTTAAAGGTTACTTTCCGCGCTTTTTTTAAGAGATTTGTCTTCTTCACCAATGCTGCGTTTGGCAGCACCTCATGAAACAGTAGATGATTGGGTTTTACCGTTCTCGGGAACTTTTCCGCCGAACGCTTTCATAAGGCTTAAAGGCTGCAATTTAAGATCACGACCTTCTTGTACATTTTAAATTTGGCAGCAACGCTTATAACTTTTTCAAAAGTAGCTGCTTTATGATTGAAGGTTAAGATAGCAGGCCGACTTCGGCGGCCAGAATTGAACTATTCTCTTCTTATCCATGCCGCCTTCGGCGGCACATTGTAGATCTAACTTAAAAGTCGCTTTCCGCGTTCTTCTTTAAGGAGATTTGCCTTTTTCACCGATACCGCCTTTGACAGAACCTCGTGAAATTTCTTAGAGAAACCTGTCTTAAGCTAGAACGTCGTGCTCGTGTTTTGAAGATTGCGCTTCCCGTTCAGGCAACCAACGGTCGAGCTCTGCGTCCTTCCTTTCCCTTAATGAAAGCCGCCCTAAAATCAAAGATCGTAGTTTGTGTTACTTTTCGAAGCCACCTGTGGCAACAAACAATTGGGCTTTGCCTTTCTCAGAAACTAAGCCCAGCCTTTTTGTAAGGTTTATGGGCTGTGCTCTGCAATCATGAGTTTTCTGTAAATCTCACATTTGACAGCAACGGTAAGACCGTCAGCGACCGCAAACCTTAAGGCGGATTCCCGCTCGTACGCAGAATTTCGATGCCGCAGAAACTCGTGGTTGCAGAAAGTTCGATCCTATACTGTGCAGTGCAGTAGTTCCACGTCGTATGCGCACTGGTGCACATTTCAGATGACGCGATAGGCTGTAAGTATCATTTGTGAGCGCAGAACTACGTTGCTGCGAAAGTTCGTACAATTTCAACTTTGGACGCACAAGTCTACAAAAAACGCTAGTTTATCGTTCCGATCTACTTTTACAATACGATCGCTGTTTTACCGACCTTTAAATATAAATTATAATAAATTGTTCTTTCTTTTACTTTTTATTCTTATTTATTTTTATGTTTTTGGTTTTAAAGTAAAATGAAACTTCTTGTTATTATATAATTTATTTTGAACGTTTCGAGAATTATTATTCTCTTCTTCGGTAAAAGCTATAAAAAAATATATAAATATCATTAAAATTAAATGAAAAATACATTTACCTTCATAAAATTATAAAAACTTAAAAACTAAGAATTAGAATTCAAATAAACTGTATAATTATAAAAATTGACAGTAATATCTGTAATTAATTAATCTACCGAAACAGGGCATCTTTGATTTTTATGATATAGAAAATATTTTTAGAATAGTAATGAAAGTTATTTTATAAAATCGTGATATACTATAATTTTAAGATTACAATGTCTTGTCTAAAATCTATACTGTCAGGTTTTTTGATGTGAAACATTTCTAGAAAAATTTTTTTATAATATTTTTGCTCATGTTCTAAAATTTTGACATTGTCAAAATCGAAGCAGTATCGTCTTTGAAAAGTTTTATAGATGATTTGTGTTGATTTATTCTATTTTTGATTAATTGTTTTGTTTGATCAATGTATTTTTTATTGCAAAATTTACAATTGATTTGGTATATCACGTTGGATTGTAAACTTAATGGAGTTTTCGATTTTAGTTTTGTATAAAATTGTTGTGTTGTGTTAATAATTGTTTTAATAAACTCAGAATTTATTTTTAACGCTGTTTTTAGTATCATTAGTAACTTTATATAAACTGTATTTGTTACTACATTCTCGTAGGTCCCTCTGCCGTAAAAATGCTTTAAGCAATGTCTGCGTAGCACTCAGTACCAAAAAAACCTTGCATTGAACTACGCTCACTTGTACGCGTCTTTACGACATTTTACGCAGTTCCACGACAAAGTAGTTGCACGTATATTCGCGACATGAAATTCTGCGTACGAGCGGGAATCCGCCTTTAGCAAAACTATCATGAATTTGTAGCGTTTGGCACTCTTCTTTAAGGAACTTCGCTTTTTCCACCCATGCCGCCTTTGGCGGCTCGTCAATAAACTCCTTGATCTTAAACTTGCAACTTCACGCTTGTGTTTTCACAGCGCACCGTAGTATTCCCCATAGGGAAAGTTACAGTAGCCAACGGTCTAGTTGCGCCCTTTCTTCCTTTTCAAGATGCTACCGTAGAGCTTATGTTTTTTTATGTTTTTCTTTCTCAAAGGAAACTACCGTTACCAAATCTACCTGATATGCTCTCTTTACAAGTGCTGCAGAAGGCGGCATACCAAAAACTTTTCTAACAAAGCTATAAAGCCCTTCTTGTCTCTTAAAGAAATCGTACAGTTAAAGGTCAAGATTTGTATTTTATGGCAGCAGATGATTGTGTGGGACGCTTTCGTAAGGTTTAAGCTGCAACGCTAAGAAATTCTTTAAAGGCAGCTTTCATAAAATTGGGAATTGTCTTTTGTGAGTAAGTCCAGAACATTAGATCTCTCTCGCTTCCTTTTGAGATCACGATCTGGTTATGACACTCTAGAAACTTTAAGAATGTTAATCGTATGGTGCTCCGCATCATCAGAGACTCATAAAATTTCCTTGTTCTACGGCGTGAACTAGCATTTCATACCTGTATTATTCCACACTTAGGCGGATTGTGAAAAAGACAATTGTCAAATGTTGACGATTCTGTTTTAAAATTTTTTTTATTGTAGCCGCTTGTTATTATAAGAAGAAAAGCCACGAGATGCGATCAGCAGGACCTTGCTATTTACCCTGTGGGACACCAAATTTAGAATTTCACTTTTAAGCTTTTTTTTCTAAATCCATCAAATCTAGTCTGCATTATTTTGTTCTTGGACGAATGAATGAGAAAACGAGAGTCTAAATATTTGAAGGTGAACGAATTTTTTCTTTTGTTTTCTTTTGCCACTATCTTTGATGTTAAAAGGAAGAATAATCGGAGATATGATCTGCTGCTTTATATTGTAGCCAGTCTAGTATTTCTTAAATAAAGAACAATCGAACATCCTCATTGCAAACAGATGCATTTATTTCTTTAGAAATTACAAATTTAAAAAAAAATAGAAACACAATCGTTTGTTTAAATTGTTTGAAGTAAGATCATTTCGTAATCTCTTGTAAACCTGCATTTAGAAATAAAAAACAAAAAAAGGATCAATTTTATATTACGAGTTCATCACATCAGAAAAGACTCGCGTGTTATAAAATCTCCCTGATCTCCTAAATACTTAACAAGAATTCTCTCTTCAAAAAAATTAAATAAATAAAAAGAACGCTCTTAATTGTATCTCATCATAGCTACAAACTTTCACGTAATTATCCACAAAGAGAAACAATTCAATGTTAACGTTTAAGTAATGTAAAAGGCGATGAAGCATTCAATCTTTAAATTTTTCTCAAGACTCTAAAAGAATTGTTGCACCCAAAAATTCACACACTCATAGAGAACTAGGAACGAACACACACACACACAGACAACAATTAGTTTATGAGTTTTATAAAAGAAGAAGATCCTGTTCGTCTTTCAATTGTTTTAAAAGAGGAAAAAACAGGTATTTTAATTTTTTTTGGGTGGTACTGTCAGTTAATTGAACAATTACTTTTTATGTTCTTGAAATTTAACACAGTAGAGTAAGTGAGCGTATATAAAGTAGACGATACTAAATTTGGTTAGACGTTTTGATGTTTTAGTAATTCACAAACATCGTTATGTCATGTTTATCTTAAGCATTTAATGACACATTATGTGGCCCACCTTCCACATATGTAACGAGATAAAATTTCAAAGAAAGCTAAAAAAAGCGAGAGGAGTGAATTGGAAGTTTTTATTAGTTTAAGTAAGCGTACACGAACGCAATAAATTATTTCACAGCACGAGACCGAAATTAAGTAGCGGTATTTAGTAGTTAGTGGTAGGCTCTCTATGTTTCTTCCTTTTCCTTCCCGTTCCTCTTTTTTTTCGGGTAATTCTCGTGCATTACGTGGAATTAAGAACCACAAAACAATTAAGATTTGAAGATTGGGTGCGTAGATGCTCCTTCGGCGTGACCAACTAGACCTGGGCCCGTTTATATTCAAATAGGCGCCCACACTTCGCATTCTTCAGCGTACAGGTATTTATCTCTCTGGTTCTTTCTGCCTGTGTATGTGTTTGTGTGTGTATATGTATGAATGTGTGTGTGTGTTGTGACCGAACAACTGGAGTTCCAGACGAAAAGAATTCTAACATTGGTAAAACGACGTTTTCACTTATTATAGCCGCAACAGCATTGCTCGAATTGTTAAGTTGATAGCGTACATCTTTCAACCTACATACATATGTGTGTGGATGTTTCTGAATTGTAAGAAATTTCTTCTTTTGTTTACCTTCTTTCTTTGTGCAATTGAAGATACCAGTTGGTGAAAATTCGACAAACTGAAATAATAAATCATGTTATAAGGCCTCAAATGCTATGTGAGAGTCATAATGTTGCCATCTGGTGATTTTCACTCTAAAGTACCGTCTCTGTTTTTTTTTTAATTTCTTCTCTGGAACAATTTCAAACTGATGATTCTACAAGTTGAACTCTGAATCACAGAAACTTATTGTATTTGGTCTTACGAACAACCGTCGTATATTTTATAAAATAAATCTCCAAGATTTAATTTATTAATATTGATATAATCTAGATGAGCAACGATTTGAAACCCTAGAAATTTTATTTCGAATTTTCACGCTAATTTTTATGCTCGGGGCTACTACAGTATCTAAGATAATCAAACTGGAGCAGCGTCGAATCTTCGCAAGGGACACTCACCCGGATCTCAAGCCATGCTTAACAATGCTATTTTTTCTTTTTACATCTATAAAAATGAGATTTTGCAGCAATTTTGATATCTAATAGAAAAGAGGAAAATATGTGAAGAAACCATCCATTATTCAGGGTGACACAATTACTTCAACCCATCTGTGATGAGTGAAATCTTACTAATTCTATATTTTTGTTTATAAACGTTAACAGTGGTGTAAGTATATTGTTAATTATTAGTATTAATCTTAGAACCATAGAAAAGAAGAAAACATCTTTTGAAATGTTGTAAGTTTGAAAGAATTAAAGAATCCCTAGACATTTTAGAATTATACTCGATTTGCTTTCATGATTATGTAGCTTTCTGCCCTGACATACGAGTAGTTTCAAGCTAAATGTGTTATCGTAGAGTATACCTTCACTGGGAAGTGATGGTTCATTACAAAAATCAACCAATCGGGCTGCCAAAGTTGACGAGCATTTACCTAAATCAAAAGCAAATTGAATTTTTGAAATTGCCAAGTATATCTAAAGAAAACGTCTTCTTCTAACTTTTCTTCAGACCCACCAAACCATCTGCGGTGGTTTATGGTATTGCCGGGCTTCTCCTCGACCAGACCTTCCTACGTTTGGGTTTCCTCTCTCAAGTCGTATTTTATTCTTGACCGTATCATTAATAACAACTCACGGTCAGATTTTGCCCTCGATTGAGTTACTCGTGTCTTCTTGGCTCTACTTCTCACATCTAGTGATTACAGTCGACCTCTGTTGTTTTTCAGGTGGCTCACTGTCGGAATTCGCCCTCCCCTAATCTACTACGACCGAGATTTGACCTCTACGAGGATATTTGTGATGGTTCAAAGTTGGGATTGGGCTTCACTTCAGGCCACTTGCTGTTATTACAGTCGTCTTCTTCATCTTTCAAGCAACTTGCTTACGGTTAAATTTCTTCTCCTGGTCAGACTTTCTCTTCTTTCAAGCTGATAACCCATGCTTTCCTCTCCATGTCGAGCTTTCTCTTCCGCCAGGCTATCAGTAACAGCTCATGGTCAAGTTTTTCCTTAATCTAGTTACTTGCAATGGAACTTCGTCCTCAACTATGACCAGCTGAGATGATCTTTGCTTTAATTCAGACTACCTCTAGTGACCTCACTCAGCGTTTCTTCTTTTTTCAAGCCGGTTGCGGTGACCCACAGTCTGGTTTCTTTTTCGCCAATTTCCCTGCTTTGACTCGCGGGCGGATTTCGCCTGCCATCAGGCCCCTTACGGTGGACAAGTCGGACTTTATTCCCCACCAAGCCATCAATAATTACAATGATGAGATTTTACCTTCAATCGAGCTACCCACGGTCGAACTTTCTTGTCTTCTAAAGCCTCTACGCTGCCTCGTCGTCAGGTTTTGCCTGCTGTCTGGTTACTTAGAGCTGGGCCTTTTCTTCAAGTTGGACTTTATTTTCTACCAGGCAATCGATTGTAACGATGATCAAGGTTTACCTTCAATCAAGCCGTCTACGGTCGAACTTCCTTCTCCATCAAACTTCCTGCACTGAGTCATGGTCGAGTTTCGTCTACTATCAGGCTATTTACGATGGCCTAAGTTGGGGTTTTTCTTCTTCAAGTCGGACTTTATCCTCGACCAGGCCGTCAATGATAAACGAGGATCAGGTTTACCTTCAATCAAGCTACCCACGGTTGAACTTTCTTCTCTTCCGAAGCCTCTACGCCGACTCGCGTGCTATCAGGCCACTTAAGGCGGCTCACGATTGGATCTTTTCTCCAAGTCGGACTTTATTTTCTACCAAGCAATCGATTGTAACGATGATTAATTAAAGAGAAAAAACATGCATGGACAAGGTATCTAAGCACAAGGAAGACAGAAGACTACGAAAAATACAAAGAAATACGAAAAAAAGTAAAAACAGAGATTAAGAAAGCAAAACAAGAATCGTGGATAAAATTTGGTTAAAAGATGACAGAAAACTACAGGGATAACCAGAAACTTTTTTACGGAACCCTAAAACAACTTAGACAGAAGAAAGAATATGACATGATGAATATAAGAGGAAAAGATGGAAATATAATTACAGGAGAAAACCAAATAATTGAAAGGTGGAGACAGTATTTTAAAATACTAACAAAGTCGGAAATAACCACAGACGAAATGCAAGAGGAGATAAACGAAAATGAAGAAATAGAACAAATACAAGAAAAAGAAGTAATAGACGCCATACAAAAGTTAAAATTAGGACAAGCACCAGGAATAGACAATATAACACCAGAAATGATAAAGTATATGGGAGAAAAAGGAATAACACAACTTACAGAATTATTGAACGAAATAATGAAGTCCACAAAAGTGCCAGATGAATGGAATGTAGGAATCATACTACCTATACACAAGAAAGGAGATAAAAAAGTCTGTGAGAATTATAGAGGAATAATGCGAACAAGTGTACCTGCAAAAGTATTTACAAAAATAATCGAAAAAATAATTAGAAGTAAGATCGAAAATACAATAGAAGAGAGCTAATGTGGATTTAGAAGTGAGAGAAGCACACAAGACCTAATATTTACGATAAGACAAATAAGCGAAAAAGTTATAAATAAAAATAGAGAAATGCATATGTGGTTTATTGATTTAGAAAAAGCATTCAATAGGATAAAAAGAGTAGAAAGAAAAAGTATAGATAAAAGGAATATTGAAGTAATAAAATCAATGTACAAAAATAACAGCAACATAGTTAGAACCAACAATGAAGAATCAAGAAAATTAGAAACAAAAATAGAAGTTAAACAAGGATGTGTGTTGGGCTCTCTTTTATTCTCAGTAGTATTAGACGAAACAATAAAAGAAGCAAAGAAAAAGATAAAAACATTAAAATTGGGATATTGGCAAATAGAACAAACAGAAATGAACGAACTTATGTTTGCAGATGATATGGCTATAATGGCAGATACAGAAAATAATCTACAGCACAATCTAGAAGTGTTAGAACAAGAATTGAAGAAAATAAACATGAAGATAAATATAGAGAAAACAAAAAGCATGATAATGTCAAAAGAGACTAAATCACATAATATACGACTACAAGGAAAACAAATAGAACAAGTAAAAAGTTTTAAATATTTGGAATCAATGTAATGGAAAAATAGAAAAGGAAATCAACGATAGAATGGGAAAAACAGCAAAGATGCGTGTAATATGATGAAGACGACATTTTTAGGGAAGAAGGAGATACCCAGTAAAATAAAAACAGAAGTAGTTAAAAAAGTGGTAAGACCGACAATCATGTACAGCACCGAAAATCACACATCGCTGGAAAATACCAAAGGCTGCCTTCGGGACGAGACAAGTATCAACTTTGCCAACCATACCTAGCAAAGTTTAAATTGTTATTTTTATTTTTTTCTGACCGCACAGGGGGCCCCTTGATTGAACGGGGCCCTGGGCTGCAGCCCATAAAGACCATGCCTAAATCCGCCCCTGAATGTCTGTACAGTCAAAATCTGAAATCCCTAGTGTTTGATTCTTTTTTAGATGGGCGAGGTGATGTTTGTTTAAAACTAAAAAGTGTAGAAAATGGCAGTCGGATATAAATATCTCTTTTTCTATTCAGAAACAAAAGAAAATAACCTGCCCAGTTATCTCCGATCAAATTACATTAGTGCAACTTTAAATCAAAATAATAATTAGCTTCCTACAATTTTTCATCCAAGGAGTAAAGGATGTGTCCCGCAGCGAATCTGTCATCTTGCCTTTTATATTCCACTTTAACATTCTTCATAAATTTAATGAAATGTAAATCTGCACCTTGCATTTATACGTTACCTACGTACTAATTGATTCTAATTTATAGAGCTTTTCTATAAGTAGAAATAGTCTGAAAGAAAAGAAATTTCAGAGACTTTTCTCTTTTTTCCCCAATAAAATCTAATCCATACCTAGAAAGTTATTTTTTTATCTGATATAGAACACGAAAATAAGGGTCGTTGCCCTAAATATTCTCTCTTTCCACACTACTCTCTATATATTTGTATGGGTAAACTCTTCTGTTATAGAAAAACAAAAAACTTATAACGGAAATGGAACAACATAAAAATAGATACCCATAATATAAAAAGGGGATTGTTAGTGTGAAGTTTAGATGAGAAGGAAGGTTTATAGGTAGTGGAGTTGTCGTTTATAATATTTACCATCTTTTGGTCTTCATTATAATGCTGCATATTTATAGAACGTAAAAATGCACTTACCTTTTACAATAAATTAGTAGTTGCGTGTGGGAATTTTATAATTGCATCCCATAAGTAATATCGTATAAAACTAAATAAATTACTGAACCATTAATGGAATGATTCAGTCGATAATTAGTACCTTCTTTTATTTTTATCAAAAATAAATAACGAGATCGCCTTGTTGTTTGTTCTTAAAACAAACGAAAAATACCTTTTATAATAAAAGATAATAAGAAGAGACACGAAATGTTGCTGTTGTTGTTATTACTATTATTATCGTTATATTTAGCCATAACATGCATTATTTATTAAGACTTTCTAAAAAGTATCTAATTATCAAATAAAACAATGATTTAAACAATATCACCGCACATCCATCTCTTACTCATAAGGAAATGAACGCGTGAGAGACAGACACTGACAACAACCTTTCCCCAAAACGATTTCAGACAGTTCCAAAAAGCAAAATTCTTTTTTTAGCATGTACATTATAGAATGCAATAATAATGACTTTATACTCGACTTTACTGGGTATCATTATATTATTATGTCTTGTCAGTCTGTCCTCTTCCCTCTCGTTATTATAAAAATAAAAATGGATCGTGTGTGCGAGAGAGAGTCGTTTTGCGCAGACAAATTATTTTTATCCACCCGTTGTTATGTTGTTGTGTTGTGCGGGACCGACTCTCCTATTATCTAATATGACACGGTCTTGGTGTGACGGTCATTAAGTCGCAAATTTATGGATAGGTGTAACGAAACAGGGGCGGATCACTTATTTTGGTATCAGTTAAAATTTCATAAAAATTCTAAATTGGTAGTTTTCACTTTTCTTATGTAATTGTGCAACATATGCACTGACCCAATTGTAATAATAAAATCTTAAACATTCTAACCCTGTTCTTAAAATCTATTATTTCCAGATAATTCTCAAGTCTGGAATTTGACATTTACAGTCGAGCGTGTCCACATATTTTTCAATTGTCTCACTTTTTTTTATTCTGAATATCAAAAAGAGTCCATTAAATCATTTGATATATACGAAAAAAGAAAGTTGTTTGTCCTACACAAAAAAGGTAGTGCACGATAAAACTGACCGCACGTGGCTATTTTTTTAGTGAATAAATTTGAAAAATTGACGCAAATTCTATAATCGGAATTTAAAAAGCCGCAAGACAAAAATAACAACGAACCCAAACTATTGAAATTGTAAAGACGAAGCGTTTTAATGATTTTTAATATTTGGACGACAATCTGTCGAGTTGTGCAGGTAGGTATATATTATTGTTATCTTTCGAGTTTAGAATTTTGATATTCGACAAAATAAAATTTGTAAAGAAACCTTTTATTATTCAGGGTGAGTCAATAACCTAATATTCGAAAGCTTCTCACCATATTGTTTTATCCATCATTTGTGCAGGCTTACCTTCTTATCAAACAGCTCTGGCAAAAATTAAACAGATGAAGAGCAAGGTTTGTGTTGACTTAATTGCTTATTGCTATGCGATTATGCAGTTGAAGGAACGAAGATGATGGGGAAAAATGCAAACACCTCCACGGCAGTTTCCACCAACAATAAATATTGCCTCCAGAAAAATATCATTATTAGTGTCTTAAAAGTTGGTAATATGGGAATTCGAGGCAACAGGCAGGCAGTCGACCTTGCCTCGTTCAGTTAACAGTTGATCAGAACTATCCTCCTGCAGGAATTATCTCCGTGGTTAAATATTGTCCTTCTTTCTATATTCATTGATTATATTCTCAAGCTGTTTTTGAAACGGTATTAGCTGCTTTTACACAGACAAAGCCCGACGGTAGGGCCGCCGCAGGCCTTACTGTATTTAACAAGTAAATAGTATCTCGAAACATAATGTTGTTAATATCTCACTATTTTATTTGAAACTGATTTTGGCACGGGAGTCCATTTTGACTTAATTTCTACCTTTTGTAAGAGGATAACCTCTCTAAGGTATCGAAGTGTTCCTGCTTCATCAACCGTTCTCGCTTTAGAAAGCTTGTTCTAGATGTTGTAGTCTATGCAGTAGTAGAGCAGCGTTTCATTCTCTTAGGTCAGTGTTGGTGCGCTTGGAATTTTGCGTGAACCTAAACCAGAAGTTATAGTGAGCGCAAGCCAGCAAGAAGCAAGATCGGTGTTCATTTCCCTTTGAGCTTTTTCAGCCCATACGGATGTAGGTTGTCGATTTGCGAGGTAGAATTCTCTTCTAGACTCCTTCGCTGTAGTTGCAGCAGCAATGCAGAATGGAATGGCTTCGGGTTAGCTGATCGCAGGGTACTGCGCCATTGCGTCTCTCAAGCCTGGAAGAAAAATGTGGATTTATGTGGAGGGGGGGAGCAAGAACGCGAATCTCTACCGTTTAGCCATCGAGGCGGGTGTGCTTTGAAGAATTGAGATTGAAAGGTGGTGCAAGGTAGGTGAGGCAGCTTGGGGGCGTTTCGCGGTTGGAAGATGTGGGGTGAGTTGACGGTGGCCGTGGTGGTGGTGTGAGATGGCAGTTAATTATTTGAGATGGAGAGGCTACGGGTTAGAGCGAGTTGGTATTCATATACCTGAAGTATAGTGGGCGTGTCTTGGATGGATTTTACGTTTCGTGGTTGTTGGATACTAAAAAATGGCATCGTGACTGACGGAGGCTGCGGCTGATGGATGGCGCATCGGTAGATGTTTAAAAGGTGGTTGGAATCACTGTGATTAGTTGAGAGTTGTCGGCGGCCCAGCGAACTGATGATCGGGGTGCCCATTTCTGCCGGCGGATGTTATATCGAAATTGGGATGTAGAAGGCTGGTGTTGCGGCCCGCGACGGGGGCAATGGATATGGTTAGATATCCACTGGCTGTCGGTGTTGGTCCATTATGATGATGGTGGTGGTAATGATGAAGAAGCGAACAACAACGTGCACAGTAGGAGAGCTTGAACTCGCGCAAAATGGTGGATGGATGCGGCATACAAATGATTTTCCCTACCCGCGCGTTCGTAGGAGATGAGTTCGGTTAGCGGCCGGTAGGCGCAAACGGTGACAGTGGCAAAAGGGGATTTCGGAGCCGTCGAACCTACTAATGGAGAGCAGGGAAATCAACACCCACGCCAATGGGAGCCTGCGCTCTCCCATAGCAAGGGGGGACTTGAATTGATGACCAGTGCTGCCCTTGGGCTTTCGCCCCGCACTGACGAAGGTTGCCAAGAGACTGTGCAAGTAAACCCTGATGTTGTTGCTCTTCTTTTTCTAATTTGCTTTCTCATTTTTTAAATGCAAAATCTTGTCAATAAGAAATAAAAGAAGAGCGCGCTTTCGCGTCGATATTCGCGTTGCATATACAAGGGTGGATGTTTTCTTGGAATTTTAGAATTTAATAGAAAAAAGAGCAGTATGTGAAGAAACCTTTTATTATTCAGGGTAAGTCCATCGAATGATTATTTTTGGTGTTCTTGTTGACGTAAGTGTAGTGTAAGAGCTTGGGATGATATTCTATGCGTTTTGTTCTGCAATTAATGCGGGAAACGCATTTTCCGAAGAACATCGTTTATCAGTGAAACGGAGATAACCGATAATGGCAAAGTTTAGAAGCTTATCCATGACTTGTGGGATGCTCTGCAAGGTTTGCGTCTTTGATTGGATCTAGATCACGGTTGGTTTCCAGAATTCTGTTTAACATTCTTCCGGTTTATGTTTTCTTTAGAAAAACCCAGGAGAACAGACTTTCTGATCAATACAGCGCAATTGGAATTTGGAAAGGAAAGCGCAAAGTTTATCCTTTTGGATTTGTTTGTAACGAAAGTTAAACCATTTATTACGTCCAATGACGGTTGAAATTTTGCTGTGCATTGAAAACAAAAATTTCTCTCATCTATTTTGAATCTCCAATTTTGAGTCTTTCAATGAGATTTTGAATATCACGTCTCGGTTCTAAACTAAGCTCAAATTAAGTATTGTCTTGATTGATTTTTGGGTGTACCTGCAAATTTGAAATGTTACATCGAGAAAGCAAACAAAAATGAGACGGGTGGTTTTGGTTACACTTGGGAAAAAACTTACAATGACCGATAATTTTTTGTGTCAGGGCTTAATTTATATTAATCCCAATAAACTCTTAGGAATCGTCTTGTGGTGTCCCGGTGCTCATTATATTTGCTTTCTGTTTGTTTTATAGAGTAACCAAAACAGTAAATTCGTGACTAAAGGCGAAGTCCGATCGTTTGGACAACTAAAGCATGATGAGGAACCAGTGCGAGGATGAAACCCGAGCATTGGTCGTATATGGGGGCTCTTTGCAGGGCTGTTTTTAAACTTGTTCATGGGCAGCTTATGATTGATTGCTTTGGAATTTGAGAAACTACAACGGAGAATGAATTCGAAGCTTGTAATGGCAGTTACATGTTTTCTTCACATTATTTCAAGGCTTTATCTATAATTCATAAGTGTCTGTCTTGGGAACCACTGGCCTATGTACACTTGGTCAGATTTTGATTCATAAGAGTCCGTCAGTATATGTATAGAGGTCGAAATGGGAAATTTGAAAGATGTCGAAATATCTTTGGGGTTTTATTCTGCTTATGAATAGGCCTACAGAACGAGCGAAACGAGTTTTTTTAACCTTTCCAGGGTTTGCCACTAGAGGTCGCGGAAAAATGAGCAAAATTCTACCCGAAAGATTGTTTCGTCAATAACGGTTTCCCGGTAAAAAACAAAGAACGATTGCCAATATCATCCGTTTTCGAGAAATGACGAAAAATATTAAGCGTTCGATCTTCTTTTGTTTTTCATATCTCCGGAACAAAAAGACCGAGCAAGATGGGACTTTTTCTGTAGGTAATGGTTCGGGATGACTCAACATGTCACGATCTTCGATTGTTGTTTTGGTTAAGATATTTTGAAGAATCGAATTTTGACCGCCTTTGAACCGCAATAGTCGGCCATGATCGCAGACTATTGCAAAATTTTCTTTTTTTATTTCGATACGTTGGGGTATTAGCTGCAAAAGGTTCATATGACTGTATCGCAAAAATGGCTAACTTGATTATAAAATTTCTAAAGTACCGATTTAAAACAATTGAAGGTAGCGTGGTAAAATGACGTCTATTAGAATAGCATTTGACGTTTTGAACACTAATCCAAAAAAAAGAAAGCAAAAATCAATCGTTCGACCCTTATTAGACCTAACCTTTGAGAAATAGGTAGATATTGGTCGATTTCGTCGGGAAATTCCATTTCAGAATTTTGCTGTTGCACCGTGTGTTATTTAGCACGAAACAAACGAGTATCTAAAGAAAGAAAATTGGTTGCAATCTAATTTAGAAGAATTTTTTGTTTCTGCTTTTTATTGCGCTTGTAAATTAAGGTTTTACAAAGGAAATTCGTGTAAAACATTCGAAAAGGTGTAATTCGTTTTTAAGTTTGCAAAGTGATGGTAATCGCTGTGGATGCACATAAAACTAGTTCCTTTCTTGTTGATGAATGTTGCATGCATACACACACACACACATCATGGGTGCACGCGCCACTTTTGTAGAAAAATTATGGGTAATTGCTGCAACATAAAAGTAGGAGTCAGTCAGTGAATTCCTATTCTTTTTAAAGCTCAAGTTAAACCTTTACGATTTCCTTCCTGCGGCCGGAAATGCTAATAAGTAATAACAAACGGAGAAAGTTTGCAAAAATAAAACAAAAGACGAAAATAAAAAACAAAGAAAAACTTTTTTTTATATAAATGTTTCTTTTGTTTTAGGGCGAAGACGACTACATGGAACATTTCATCAGAAGTCTCCCCCGCCTTGGACCTTATTAGTCTTAATAGCATCTACATTATTAAGTATAGCGGGTAAGTAACTCTCTTTATCTAAACTAATCTAATGTTTGAAAACAAAATAAACACGAAAC
Organism: Ignelater luminosus; assembly: GCA_011009095.1. Classification (NCBI taxonomy): domain Eukaryota; kingdom Metazoa; phylum Arthropoda; class Insecta; order Coleoptera; family Elateridae; genus Ignelater; species Ignelater luminosus. The sequence goes on from VTPC01004451.1 coordinate 190,435, forward strand.
GCGCCCGCTAGATGTTTAATATTAAATAAACAAATAGATGCACTTTTAAAAAAGTATCTTTGACCGAGGTTAACCTTGGTTTATTTTGCTAATCTTCGCGCACACAGTCCTGTTAGGCAGAACAGACAAGCGAGAGAGAAGTGAAGTGGAGGAGACTCCTCCTGCGAAGACGTTTCCTGGTCTGTTTTTCTGTCACCGTCGAGGCTGTGAGAATTGCCCGTACTGTAATACTACATTGCTAATGCATTCTGAATTCCAGACTAAACAAGAAAAACACTAATTAATCGCGCACAGAATAACGAAGCGATTGTACACGACACGCCGTATGATTTTCTGGGATTCTCGGATTATTATTATTATTATTATTATTATTATTATTATTATTATTATCTTGTATTAGTAGGTGTTCGTCTAACGTTTTACTTTAGCAGGTTATGTTTGTGATAGTTTCCTTAAATAAAATCCGATCTGCCCATAAGTAACGTACAAACGTTAACCGCAACACTCAACAATGAAAGACGAGGGGAGGAGGGAAGCAAGCACCCAACTCTTGAATAACTGAACAGTGAACAACCCTAATCACTAAAACTCGCGAGCGGTTAATTTAAAAATTTCTCCTTATCGCACGTTCCTTAACGCCGCAAGCAAATTAGCGGCCCCATTAAAATTGTGATCCAAAGCCTACTTCTTTCATAAGGATTCCGGGTGCAGCATTGTGTTTCTTAGCTAAACCGCACGTAATAATGAGAAGGGTGATTGAACAAGCCAAACAAATAATAATAATAACACCACACGGCAGGGTTTTGTTTGTTTGTTTGTTTGTTATTATTATTGCGCGCCCTATTTTTCTTCTCCAAACCGCTACTTAGCCAAAATAAATGAAAGCGAACCCAAATTACTTTTTTTTCCTTCTTTTGTTTCCATTAGAAAATTTTTCTTGTGTTTTCATTATTATTTTGCTCGGTCGGTTTATTTCAGAGCAATACTTTTTGTCGTCTTCCTTCATCTGGAAGAGTTCTTATAAAGGAAATTAGCAAAAACAAGCAAAACCGTGGAGGAGATTATTAATTTACATAATTTATTGCTTATAGCTTCTTAATTTTTGTATAAAACTGCGCCCGAGTAATAATTTGTCCGACTCTAAGCTGCTTCTGCTTCGGTAATAATTATTTGCATATATGATTTATGGAATTAATATCAATGTCACCAACTTGGTGGAATCGTCCGCCTTTTAAATTTATTGGCGCGCCTTCTGTCTACTTATTCACGTTGACATTAAAAGGAATGCATTGCGAGTTCGTATTTTTTAGGATTCTCTGTATCTAATGAAAGTACACTTTATTCGGGTTTGATATTGATAATTTGTTCGTATTATAATTTATTCAAAAGTCAATCAAGGAAAATGTTGGTAATTATATTGATTTGCGCCTACGCTATCGATTTATAATAACATTCTAATAAATAATTAATTCGTAGTTCATACATTTTTATCGTGCAAGCTTTTCATGTTTTACAAGGTATTATTATGATCTCCTTGCCCTCATTTTTACTTTTATCCTAACCCAAAACAAAAATGTAACATTTGTTAGTGTGTGGGACGGCACACTTCCTGTTAAAATGAAAAAATAAAAACAAGAATTAAGAGAATGAAACGCCTTCCTTTTTTCTGCGTGAACTATCAAGTGCAACAGCAGCACAGCAGCGGCGGTAAGAACGCGGTGCTCTATCGGAAATGCGTAAATAGCGGACGACGTTCCAGACGCCGTCTTGGCACTTGTCCAGCGACGGGATGCTAGTCATTAGGCGTCGCCAGACACAATAAGTTGACGGGTATCAATCACACTGAAGGTTATCCATGTAGTATATAACAATTGCGAGTTCTCTCTTTTATTGTTGTGTGCGTCTTATAGCTGTGATTTCAATTTGCTGCCTGCGGCCAGATGGCAGACTTTTAAGTTTTGTTTTTTATTTATTTTCAGTTTGGTATTTAAACAAAAAAATGAATTCTTTTAATTTCTACAAATTAACCTTTTTGTAGACATGAAAGATTCTTTTGGGCTTGATAATTACCAAAGATGTGGAACATTGGATTTTTGAACTTAGAGAATTTTCTAGAAACGGTTTTCATTTCTAAATGGAAATGCCAAAAAAGGAAGTTGATTAAAATTGATAAAAATAGCAAAAATGGTTTTGGTGGGTAATAATACTTTCTTTAATGAAATTGAAAGTTGGGATAATCAGCAAACCGTTAAACGGTTTATAAAAATTAATTTTGATTTTGATGCTAGTGTTGGGTTCGATTTCGGGAATTACTAATGTATTGTACTGCAGTTTAGTGATATTCATTCTACATCTATTCTAGTTTATTTTCGATATTTTCTGCAGTTGGTGATGGTATTCTATAATGCTGCAACGAAGATATTTAACTTTTTCGCCGTTTAGGCAAAATGCCAAAACTATAACATTGTATGTTCTTGGTGTTTTGTAATCTTTAATCTTGAGACTTTTTGGGCATATATTTTTAGAAACCTGCATGACACTTATTATATCCTTTAATAGTCCTGGTTTTAGCCACTTAAATCTTGTTCTTGGAAATACCTAAAGTAGAGCATTCACTGTATCTATTAATATTAATCAATTTTCATCTCTTGGGAACGGTGTCAAAACCTAGGTTATGGTTTGGGTTTTCTTCAATTCTTCTCTTCCATTTTCTAGTGTTTATTTTAGTTGTTTTGGGTTCGTTTTTGGAATTTCGTAAGGTATTGCATTGTATCTCATGATATTCGTCGGTGGATGGTGTGCAATTTTCATCTCTTGGGAACGGCGTTAAAACCTAGGTTATGGTTTGGGTTTTCTTCAATTCTTCTCTTCCATTTTCTAGTGTTTATTTTAGTTGTTTTGGTTTGGTTTTTGGAATTTCGTAAGGTATTGCATTGTATCTCATGATATTCGTCGGTGGATGGTGTGCAATTTTCATCTCTTGGGAACGGCGTTAAAACCTAGGTTATGGTTTGGGTTTTCTTCAATTCTTC
>VTPC01004451.1:193476-212878 GCA_011009095.1 Ignelater luminosus
ACTTCGTTTTCCTAGTGCTCGCTTTAGTCGTTTTGGTTTGGTTTTTGGAAATTCGTAACGTACTGCATTGTATCTCCTGATATTAGTCGGTGGATAGTCTCAGATTTTCATCTCTCGGAAACGGCGTTAAAATCTAGGTTATGGTTTGCGGTTTCTTCAATTTTTCTCTTCGCTTTCCTAGTGCTCGCTGTATTCGTTTTGAGTTGGTTTTTGGCAATTCGTGACGTACTACATTGCATTTGATGATGTACGTCTGATGATGTATTTTGGTGTATGTTAATATAGTAAACTATGTTGTAAATGCCAAAAGTAAAATGTCCCTGTTTTCATCTTCTGGGAAATATCAAAATCATCACCTGACTGATGTTTTTGATGGTGCCTTCTTGTCATTTTCAGGCTTTGAAATAGCTTATTTTTGGGCATGTTTTGATGAAGACGCCCCAGGTGTTTGGAGTGGAAGCCTGCACGGGCCGAGTTCGGATCGGGCCGGGCCTTAATTTAAAAATGTATCTGGCTTTACGGGCGTACGTCAGGTTAATTGGCCCGTTTGGGCCTGTCGTGCCTTAATCAGGCTAGTCAGACCTGTCGAGTTTGTCAGGCTGTTTGGATTTGTCGGGCTTTTGCACTCATGCGTAGCGAACCGAACCGAGATCTTTTTTGTACTGACTATTTTCGCACGCCTGACTTGGCAGGCGTTATTTTCGAGCTGATCCGGACAAGCATTGTTTTCATGCTGAACCGAAGAGGAGGGGGATTTTCGTACGACATCGGATCGAAAACGTTTTTTTACCGAGTCAGACAGGCGTTATTTTTGCTGAACTGAACCCTGTCGAGCATCCCGAGCCTGTCGGGTCGTTCGGTCTTATGGGGCCTGCCGGTCCTTTCAGGTCGTTTGGGCCTCTTAAGTCGTTTTGGTGTCTTGGGCCGTTTAAGCCTCCCGGGCTTCGCGGACCGGGCGGGCCAATCAAGAGTTATCAAGTTTTTTTTTCGGGCCGCGTCAAATTGACTGGACCTGAAAATTTTGGCTCGTGCAGGGCTTTAATTTGGAGTATCTCTCGAGTAGTCAGATTACAGTTTTGCAGTCTTTAGGACAAAATGCCAAAACGACTAGGTTCTGTTTACGTTTTTTTAGGGCGTTGGCTTTTTTCAGCTTCAAGTATTAAAATACACCAAAAGTGAATTTATTGGAATTTACTTGCAGATCTTATTTGGGTCATGCTAATGCTTTTCGAAGACCAAAACATGAATTTTACATTTATGCCATTTTGCAAACCCCTGAAATAAACTACGTAATTTTGTATTTTTTTGTGTTTGGGCATTCGCATTGGAAATTGAAAGGTGGGCCCATTACTATTTCCAGAGTAGAGAAACTTAAGTTTTAATCATATGAAGATATGATAAAATGACGAAATTGGGGTCAACAAATCTTTTTTTTTTATTTTTCTGAAGTTGGAAATATTAAAATTGAATTTGGGCATGTTTTTGTAAATTCTCAAGGTACCTCACTTCATTGACTGATGCTATTTGCGCTTGGTGACTGCGCAGACTACGGTTTTTCCAGTACACAGTAGAGTAGTATTTTTGGCTTGGTCTTGAGAACCTTCAAGGTAATGAATTACATCTGTTTTAGATCTATTCAGACTGAGACGAACGTTTTTTTTTTATAATTATTTTTCAGTTTTCTCTTTCATTTTCTTATGGTACTGGTCTTTTGTTATCTTCAAACATTGAATGGACTAAAAGATGACTTTTGGGCTTGTCCTTGGAAGTCGTATCAGTTAGTGACTTGCATCTTTGCTGGTGTTATTTGCACGATGTTGTCATCTTTTTCGACAAGACGTCCAAACCACAAGGTTCGAATCTACAAACTTTCTTCTGAATCATTCTGTTTTTGTCTTCTGTTATTTGTAAAAACCTCGAAATGTACTAAAATTGGACATGCTGATAGATAGTTTTGGAGCAGGAAATTTGATCTCCAGCATTGGGTTTTGGCTCTTCTCAAACTTTCTATTTTTGTTATTGTTTTAATGTCTGTTAATCTCGAGATAAATTGATCTTCTGGATGTAGTTTTCGAAGTACTGAATTTGGGCTTCTTGGTATTATTTTTTTATGCTATGAGTACTCAAAACGAACGTTTGACAAAAATAGGAAAAAAAATCAAGTCTTCTAGGACAGTTTGAATTTTTTTTTAAATTTTAAGTTGATGACTTTCACATTTAAACAATGTGGCGATACTAAAAGAGCCTTAATAAATGTAATCAGTTCTTAGCGATTAAAACACTGTATTGGAGAATCTTGGAAAGTGTACAACAATAGCCAAATGTAGATTTCACAGTGGTGAAAAGTTCTTGAAATGACGAACAATTTCCCGTGTCTCGAAGTTGTGCATGAATTTCACAGTGGTGAAAGGTCTTTGCAATGCGAACAATTCAGTTAACTAAAACATAACAGTATCAGCTCGAGATTTTTTACATTTTTGCAATTCCTCAGGAACATAATAATTGTCAAACAGGAAAATACCACCTCCTCTTAATTGGATATTATCATAATTGCATTTACATAAATTCATTCCTCTTAACGGTAGTATTATTAAATTGCTGTATCTACTAGTATATGCAGGCTGCGATTTGTGATGATAATAATATTAAGATATAAATAAATGAATGCACCCTCTCTTTTGCGTGTGTAAATATTGTAATGCCTTTATATTCATTCGAGTTTAAGGTAACCATTATAATTCCACACATCCACATGCATCAGTCATTAACATTGTGACCATTGCGTGTGTGGGTTTATATCCTGAAGAAGTTATTTTTTTCCCTTTTACTACAACCTGATATTTTTTTCTGGGATAATAAAAAAAGGCAGTTTTATAAGAAATAATAACTTGTGACGTTTTTATTATATAAATCAAAACTGAAATGAAACTGTAAATCAAGGAACGGAAGGCGGAAATGAAAAACTAATTAAATGCGGCATCGAGAATGAAAAGCAGGTGCGTATCATCACTCTCGGCAATTTTTTTTTATTGAAATAAAAAGGCTTTGTGTATAAATTAACATTAAAACTGTCTGAATTAACAATTAAATACATCAGTTAGCACCTCGTTGCTCTTAAGGGCAATTTAGATAGGTATGGTGTGATCATAAAATATCTATCTTGGTATCTATCTCGCTTATGGTTTGATTAGAAAGAATTTTCAATTAAATGCGCATACGTTAACAATATTATAGAACGAGTCATATCATGAGGAAGTGATCTTTTGCAATCAGAGGCTGGCGTAATAATTTACGGTTAGGCATTCGCATATTTATCATATTATACTGGATGTTGTTTTTTAAGATTCCCTATCAATTTTATATTCTGAAAAACTGTTTACAATTTCTGTGGTATACGCAAGAAGACTTGTGGAATTTTCATTTGCATATTCAACCAAGAGTCATTGCACACTGCACGCATGTAATTGCAAGCGAATAATTATTGTTATTATTGTGTGAGTGCGTGCCATTTCCCACAAAAGTGTATGTATCTATTAGTGTGTGTATGTATATTTATCATTACCATACAGAAGAATTATTTCTCGAGGAGAATAGTTTTCGGCAGTTAAATAATTTTATTTTAACCTACTCCGCCTTTTGTTATTTTGTTCCTCCTCTCTCATTTATTTGAATTATTTTTTAATGGTAGTAGGCTTTGTAAATATTTCTATTGCAAATTAGAAATGTTCCATACTATGGAAAATGAAAAATTTTATTTTTACGAACGAATATCTTCTGAAAGTTATTTGAAATTAATACAAAAACGAAACGAGTGAAAGTATTACTCACGCATTTTTCCTATATAAGACCATAATTCTTTATAAATATGTAAATATTCCCGAATCGAAACCCATAGAAAATCGCTGATAAATATAATATTATTATTTATGCCAGGCTCTTAACCTCCAGTAACACCCAACAACTCCGTGATCTCGAATTCAAATTGCAAATCATGAAAAAAACCACCACCACCACTACCACACCGGTGGTTGGTCTATGAGAGGGCGGATTGGTAATTTTCGTGCGTATGAACTATCTAGATTAGAAAAGGGGGGCGCGTAAAAGATTTATTTCTATGCTCAACATATATCTCGACCTCTAAATGACTCGATATCCTGCATAAAAATCTATTGGTCGCTGTTTCATGGTCAAAGTCACGAAAAAAAGAATTCGCGCCTATTGACTGACTGCTTGTGCCAAGAAGGGTTTCCTTTTTGTTCCTTTTTTTTCTACCTTCCCCCTTTCTAATCTTTCCCTTAACAAGTTGCGTGATCGGTCCTAATCGTTTAATCGTATTTTTGATTGATATCTGTGAAAATAAACAGTGTCGTTGACTCTTGGAAAATCGCGAGGACAGAGAAAAAGCCTTTACCGAAACATAACATTTAAATATTCAAATTCGTTTTTTTAGGTTGTTTCCTGGGAACGATGGTCTAGAAATACCTAAACAGCTGAAAAAAAGTAACAACTGCCAAAAATTTTTTTTTTAAGATTTCGTAACAGTTTTTCGTGTTTGATGCCAAAAGTCGCGCTTTTTGTTTATTTAACACACACGAACCGAACTGACTTTGAGTGATCCTTGAGAAATTCCTCGCGTCATTCATAACCTATAAGATAATGGGGAAAATCGATAATAATTTTATTATTAATATTTCCTCGATGACAACATTTATTAATGTTACTTCAATGGGAACTTATTCATTTATTTATCATTTTTATTGCATTGTTAAGGAATTATTAACTCGGGTTTCCGCCCATGGAAAAGGTTCATTGTTAGATAGGATAAAACCTGGTAAGTTATAAAAACAGAAATTTTCTGTAATTATCAATTGAAGTTTTAAGTAATCGATAGAAATGTAAGCAGACGAAATTTTATTGTTTAATCGTAGAAGGCTGGTATTTTGAAAAATATTCTAAAGCACTTTTTGGTCTAGAAAATTCAGATTTTTTCAATTTTGTATATTAGATTATCTATCGTAAGGGTCTCCCCACATGTTCAGTTTAAATTATTTCTAATTCTTGCTACTTAAATAGGATGATCAAGCTCGAAATATATGTGTGCAGGTGGTTATAAGTCCTTTTCGAGATTTTCCCCTTTTTTTAAAACAGCGTTAGAATTGATATCATTACTTCTATCTAATCTCTGATCGTCAAAAACGTGATTTGTTGATCCAGGCTGTTGCACATTATGTGAGGAGGATATTTTTTTCTATGCTCTGCTCGAGAAATACCAAACTTTAATGAAATAGCCAACTAGATTAAATATAGTAGAATTCGTTCTGACAGAAAATGATGTCATTATGGTGTAAGAATTAAGAGTTCCAGTTTTTTGTGCTTTAATGCTTGTCTTCCATCAAAAATAAGCACCAAAACAATTGAAATACCTATTTATTTGCTTGGTTAACTTTCAATCTAGTAGGCCGATTTGAATTTTATTTTCATCAAAAGATTGCCATTGTTATTTCCTTTCCGACGACGTGTCGCAAGTGGTGGGGTGCCATTTAAGATTTTAAAGTTGTGTGTGCGAGAGCGAACACAGCGACCTCTATTATTGAGTTAAATATGTATTTTAATATTCTTAACATTTTTAAATAGATTGACGTGTTTTTTCTTATTTCAATATCTACTATTGTTTACGGGATCGTTTTAAAATGAACACCCTGTATATTTGAACGTGAACCTTTCAGCGTTAAATACATCAAGTCTGCACCAGAGTACTATTAAAATTTATTTTCAGAAGTTTCGTCAAACTATCCATGTCCGTAGTTATAACGAACCCGTAAACAACGAATTCCGGATATAACGTATTCGTAAAAATATTCTTTTCCTGGAAACAGTAAATTATTTATGAAACTGTGTGTATTAAGATGTCAAACTTTCTCAAAGAATTAACGTCTGCGGAAAAAAAACATCGCCAACGGGATACCTGCGGTGGCCGATAATCTAGCGTCTCGTTCTATTAGTCCACCATCATAAACATGTGAAATAAATCTGTATCAAATGGAATTCGTTTCTTATGAGCTTTTGATATAACGAACTCATTTTTCCAACTTCCTTCTTGTCGTTTGTTATAACCGACTTCTGCTGTATGTAAAATCTTCGGTTTTAGCAAATCCTCTTATCAGGCCAACTGCCTTGGCTCAAGCTCTATATTCACCATCTACTTAGATAAATCTCCATTAAATGAAATTTCAATCTTTTATCTTTTATAACCGGCTTCGGATATAACGAACTCGTTTTATAAATCCTCTGTTCGTTATAACCGACTTTTACTGTAGTTAGAATTTACTGTATTGAGAATCTTCAGATTTTCATCGTAGTGAAAGGCCAAACTTTGCTTCCCCTCGCTTCCTACATTGTGCTTTTACAAAACGTTCTTGGGTATAAAAGATCTTCCAAGTTCTAATCCAGCATGTTCGGGTAATGCGAAAACAATGATTGATGCTGACGTGGAAGCAGTAGGTTCAGTGTGATGTTTATTCGATAACCAGCTCGCCAACGATGGTGTCGTTTTCAAGGGTATCCCACGTAGCGACCACCAATTGCCACGGTGTCGGCTAGCTCAGGAGGTGGTGGTCCGTGGTCTTTTTGAATACCCAAGTGAAACGCAGGTTCTGCCTTGCATACTTAATACATTTGGATTTTTTTATTTTATTGTTAAAGAATGGGAAGGTGATGGTGATATTGGCGAGTAAGGCGAGTTGTAATGTTATTTTAAAATTTGCACTAAATCCGCCCCTGTCTTTTAATTTCGTTCAGATATTTGTTTTCTTGACGCGCAATATCTAAATTGTTTTATTAAACGAATGTTTGTTACCATGTTATTTTAAAGAATTGATAACTTAGGGGTCTCGACGTCTAGACTCCAGCATACGTGCTTTTCGTTCATTTCTATTATCAGGTTTCTGGGAATCTTAGTCGCAAAAAATTAAAGTCGCACCGTCTCGATTGAGCCAGGTTTAAGCTGGTAAATCTACGATGGGGATTTTCCATTGTCTTATAAGAATAACTATATTTTGACCTATTAGGGTGTGTATCCGACTTTTTAACCCCACTTCCGTAAGTACGAACTGCGTAACAAAGAACGCAGAAGTAGGGGATTACGTTGATAGCTGTTGACTTGAACCAACGTGTGGTGATTTTCGGCGTCTACCTCTACATCCCCTAATTGGATTCAAACCAAATTAAGTGAAGCGATTCTCTTAGTAAGAAAAGAGATCGGACTGAAGAAATCGTAATTTCTTCGTGTCAGAGACGCGTAATAGTCGCGGAAGAAAGTGGTTTGTTTACCAAAAGCAAGGCTTAAAAATTTCGTTATCGTGGGGAATGTATAACCCAAATATAATTACGCTGGTGTCCTCCAGGAAGCAGAAATTGTAGAGGGTAGAAACGCAACAATTTTGGTTCCGTTGGTGCAACGCTAAAGGGTCTGTCGAGAACAGAAACTTCCCGCCCCGTAAAGCGTCGATCTGTGCGTTTTACATCTTCGAAGCTCCGTGATCCGAATGAACTAAGTAAATTTAAAGAGCGTTTGAGACTCAAAGTGGTTTTAGTTATTTTTCGAGTTTGTGTATAAATATTTGGATGTTGTTTTTGTGTTTTTGGCTATTGTTTATAACAGTGATTGTTCGTTGAAATCTAAGTTCCCTGGAACATTGGTGAACGTGAAATTTTGCGTCGCATACCACGTGGATTAGCTGCTATCGTGGAAATCAGAGACCTGCATATAACACCTGGAAGGAAGATTGCCGCTATAGTAAGAAAGACCTATTTTGTTTTGTTATTTGAGTTCTTATGATTGTTTCATTTTATAAAAGACTAGGAGAACGTGGAATTTGTAAAATATTCCATACGAAAACCTTGCTTAGGCAAGATCAGTTTCGATTTTCTTATTAAATTATAATATTCACGATCAATATTTTTAATTAATTTGTAACAGGAACGTTCCCAGGTAATTTTAGCTGGTGTTGGTTAAATTATTGCAACATAACTAATAACTTTTGACTATTGTTTTTTTGTTATTAGATATAAAGTTTAGTTGTTGCTATTTCAAAATTTTCTTTTTGTTCATCGTAATAACTTGTCGTTTACTTTTATTTTCTTATTTGTGTATCAACTTTGTTCTCCAGTAAAGATATTAATTCATACCTTTTTTTATTGATATTCTTTGGTAGTGTTATTTTGTTATTTTTATATTCTTGTTTGTGTGTGTTTAATCTATTTTCTTTATTATTGTTTTGATAAATGTAAGAAAGGTCGATTATTTACGTTTTGTGTTTTTTTTTGTAAGTGGATCTCTGGTCCAGATAAGCAGCGTTAATTTCGTTATTTTGTTCGTTTGGCTATTAAAAAGCACGGTGGTGTTTAGTCCAAATTTCATTTATAGACTAGATACCTTTGTTCAAGAGAGAAGTAAATATCAATCTGGTATTTCTTTCTTGGTCTTTTTTATTGAAAAAGAAGGAAGTCTTCAGAGGATTTCCTTGTCAAAATTGGTTAAGACAAATCAAGTGCTTATACAGTGTTTATACAGTTTTTTGTTTGTGTTGAGTCTTAATTGTGAAACGCTAAAGCGAGTTTTAATAAAGCTTTCACGAGGTAAGTTACACACAGGGTGAGGTTTCGCAAGAAGCCTATATACAGGGTGTCGGATTCACGAGTAGTCGCGTGACCGACCATCAGAACCCTTCGATCTACGACTGCTGGCGCCCTCTTTTACGACCATCTATTAATTTAATAAGAGTTTTGGAAATCAGTAAGCTTCTCTTTGTGAGAGATCAGTCAAGTTTATTTGAGAACCCACCCCATCTGCGGCATGAGCTACGGGATTTAATATCTTCTATTGGTCTGGACGGGACTTGTGCATACTTTTGAGCATTTTCCCGTTACAGAGTCTTGGGAGGTATCCAATATTTATCCAGTCTGATATGTCTAGATCAATTTTTGATCTTCTGTAAGCCGAAATAAATCCAATAAATCTATATTCTGTCGAATTTCTTATATCGTTTATAACGAGCTTCGGATATAACGAACTTATTTTGCAAGTTGTTTTCTAGTTTATTATAACTGACCTTTTTCTGTATTTCAAGTCTTCAGAGTTTGGCTATTCGCGAATGATGACGTCGATCACGAAATCAAGTAAAAAATCAAAAAGGAGCTCCAGTGAAGGAGCCACTTGCGGTGGTCTACTGTTAACTGCTAAATTGCTTTAAATGTACGATTTTAGATTTTACTGAAGAAGCTGATTTTAACACGAATTAAGACGAGAACGATTGTGAGACGGACGTTAAATTTTATAGATTCGGTTGCCTTTTAAATTAATTTAAATTTAAATTAAGAAAGTTTGCAGTTAGAGAGACGATACGATGTGAGAAAAATACTTTTTAGACGAGTTCCATGTAATATAATTATCTTTGTGGTTTTTTTTTCGAGAAATTTATATTTAATTGATTTAAATTATAATTTATGGCAATATAGACATTTTAGCTTTCTCATCGCTTCCTAGATGTATTTTAATAATGATGATAATAATAATAATAATAATAATGCATAAATTTCTGCAAATTTATGCTTCAAAGTCGGTGCAAAGACCGTTGAAATGTGAATAATAGGAACAAATAGTATACATAAATAGGACATTGACCAAGTTTGTGTGTATTATTATGTATTTTATATTAAATAAATAAATAAATACAAACACAGAGAAATGTAAATAAATTTTGATAAATCAAAATTGAATTTTTAAAATTCAAATTTAAAACTCCATATATGACACTTTTGATGGTCAATCAAGTTGTCATAAAAACCAGATATCTTTTTCCCTGTGTGAGCGTTTCCATTTTTGTCACTACAAGAATGTAAAGTATGCCGGTTTTATAGATATCCATGTCCAAATTCGTACATAACCCATTATTTTACAATCATCTTGACGATCTAATCGTGTCATAATCTTTCATATTTAAAAAGAGGCAGAAGCGAAATATTAACACATCAATCAATTTCAACTGCTCAAATAAAATAACAATAAATAATCTTAAACGTGTTTAAACTGCGTTTTAATTTTATTTAATTCCGTAAGTCGTTAGCCCATTACCTTTTTAATATGTTAAAGCTACTAATCGAGATTATTTAAATCCAGTTATTAAAATCGGCGTTAAATAGTTCTTTTTGCGATATTAAGGCAAAACGGATTATTATTGTAAATTGTTAATTAAAATAAAGCGATAACCTCCGCGCTATTACTCCTTTTAAAAAAGTGAACATGTAAATTCTTAATAAAAACAAACGCGCTCGCGCTTGCTGCTCCCCGATGCATTCAGGAACCAGGAAACATTAAGTTTTATAATAATTTAAAAGTAAGTTTAATTGGCCAAGATTAATGCACTGATACAAAGCGGAGATAAGTACGGTTTTTAATTCTTACAATAACTCAGATTACGTAAAGCAGATTTGTATTGGAATAATAAATTATTTTTTTTATCTTTTTGTTGTCCATTTCGTTTTGTTTTTCTTTTTAAATTATCAACAAGACGATTTGTCACTTCTAATATTTCATTCTGAAACAAAATAAAATTCTGGAAATTTAATTTTTGTGGACTTTACTTACCAACCAAGCACTTAATTTTATGATTTGCTTTCTCATTACAGATTGATCAGTAGCGGCTAATAATCATTTATTATGGGAAGGCAACATAAAATTAATTAGATGTTTGGTCTTGACATGAATTGACTGTTTTTGAGATACTTCCCCATTCGAATATTTGTTCTTTACCTCCGCGAATTACATTCTTTGAGCTGTTCACACGTTTTAAATTCAGTAGTGGCCCATAATCGAGCTCTACCTTTATCAGGTCAGCTGCGATGGCTCACGTTTGGGCTTTGCTTTCAATCAGGCCATCTGCGGTGGCCCATAATTGGGTTCGACTTTTTATCAGGTCATCTGCAATAACTCGGACTTTTCTTTTTGCCAGTCCACCTGCGGTGATTCATAATCGTGCTTTGCTCTTATCAGGTCATCTACGATGGCTCACGCTTGGGCTTTGCTTTTAATCAGGAAACCTGCGGTGGTCCTTGGCCGAGTTGGACTTATATCAGACACTTGAAAAGACTTCAGACGTCCTAAGTTTAATTTTATAGCTGACTACTTTCCTTGGGCCACCTGTGGCGGCCCATAATCGGGCTGAATGTCTTATCAAACGGCCTGCGGTGGCCCATAATTGGGGTCGGATTCTATTAGGACACTTGAAACGACTTCAAATGTCCTAAATTCAATTTTATAGTTGAATGCTCTCCCTGGGTCAACTGTGGAGGCCCATGATCGGATTCAACCATTTATCAAATCGCCTGCGATGGCCCATAATTGGGCTCGGCTTCTAATCAGACACTTGACATGCCTTCAGGCGTCCTGGATTCAATTTTGTAACTGAATGATCTTCTTAGACCGACTGTTTATTAAACATCTGGGGACTTTTCTTATCTCCAGACCACTTGCTGTGATCCATAATCGCGCCCGACCTTTTGTAAGGTCACCGACGATTCGACTTCTGTCCGATACCTGAAATGACTTTAGGTGGCTTAGATGAGAAGTATATTCAATTACAATATGCCCAATTTTTAAATTTCTTTATGTAACTAAAGATCAAATACGGGAAGAGATGTCGTTACAGGTAATGTAAGGTTAGATAATTACTAAATAAATGAATAAATCCTTGTCAAAATGTTATTGTTTTTGACGTTGTTGTGACAACAATGTAATCACACGATGTTCACCCTAAACATAGGACCTTTGTGCCTTTTGTTAGTTATTACTATCGAATATACCACAGCTAGCTGATTATGATCTTTTTTTGGTCGCATGCATGAATTCTTGTGTACACAATTAGTTTTATGGCTTCCTTGAAAAAATTAATTTGTAAAAGTTGCATCAGGTCCGGAGAATGAGGAAGCCATTAAAATTCGAAAAATTGCTCACACAATCCAGAGATTTTTCCTTTTACTAAATGTGTACATATGTCGCTCAATCAAATTGGAAATTTAAATCCGTTCGAATACAATAAAGAACAAAAGAGCAAATTGAAGAAAAACGAATAATTAATTAATCAAAATCCTAACCTTATCCAATTCGAGGAAGTCCTTTTTTTATGGTTTCCGTGTACACAAGTTGAATCAAATAATTCCTCTCTCTCTCGCTCTTTCCTCCTCGAAAAAAACGTATCTGTTTAGGCTTTACATACATAGGCGCACATAAAATGCTACATAAATTCTGCATTTCAGCAAAGAAAACTAAAATAAGGAGCGAGATAGTTCATATTAGTGTGTTGTGTGTGTGGCGTTTCATCGACCATATCCATGCAAATTACATGCAAATGTTACACCTCTATTTTTTAATAAATGGATGAACATACACTAGATTTTCTAGTAATAAACAAGTGGACCATGATAATTTATTTATTAATTGGAATTAAGTATGGTGGTTCAGTAGGGAGAAGAAAGAAGATAGGTAAATCACCTTTTATAATCCAGACGGAAAAAACTTCTAAAGAAACGTTGAAAGGTGGAATTTGCTTTTATAGACGCGTTGATTTTGATTAGTCTAGTCTATATTTATATGACTTTAACACCTACAATCTTACCTGTATTTTGTTTGGGACTTTTTATTATTACTCTATATCTCTAGTGTTTTGTTTTGCGGAAACAAATGAAAAATCCAATTTAATTATTGTACATTACCATGCTGTAGTACGAGAGCGCGCATTAACAAAACAAACAAATTTGTACAATTAACCTCACTGAAATGGCTAATTAAACAAAGGTACCAGTACAAAATTAACGACGTCCCAGTTCAGCAGACGGGATAATCACAAATGACATATCCAACAACTTAATTGCGGCCCGGTAATTAATCAAACTGATTAAAGGGTACGTAGTTTTCTTCTTATGACCAATTAAATTTGTTTTGGACAAGCAGGCGAGTAGAAGAAATTTATTTGACAAAAATCGCGATCGCGAAACGTAAACGTAACGGTATTAATACAATCTCGTAATATAACAACATGATGGTGCCGTTCTTGTGTGTGTATACAATTTATTTATATATCTAGTGTACGGGTGAGACGTATAAAAAACGTGAAACCTCTTAAAAGAAGGCGAACTTTACGTCACGCTAAACGATTTTTACTCTATTATCAACCGTGTACACTCGCATCCAATGTATTAATACGATAATTAATTATGTATGATTTTGATACGGTCAGCGGTTACGGTAAGTATAGAAACTAGGAATACAAGTATTTATAGCGCATTAAGCCTTTCTATATTATGGAATGAGTGAGGTTATGGAATGTGTTTGCTTAATACACAACATGTACACATAGATAGAACAACAATAGTAACACATGTAACGCACGCAACTCTCATAATCATAAACGTCTGTGTGTGTGTAATTGTATGTGAATATTTTAAAACATCGTAATGTGTTAAGTTAACATAATTCACGAATAAATCAGAGATGGCTGAGAAATTATTTTCTTCAAACTAATTTTTTTCAATTGTCCCAATCAAAATAAAACGCCGATTGAAGAAAAATGGAAAAACAACAGAAAATGCAACGACTGCTAACTTTTTCATTTGTTTTGCGAGATCAGAACGAAATGATCCTCAATTTGATTAAAGTAACTTTCTTCAGTTCTATTTAAAGTTGTCTTTTCATGATACGAATCTTGCCCCTTTCCGCTTTTGCTTTGCCGTGATTGGCTTAACACGAATACTTCAAATTGTGGTTGAAAGCAAACTGGAATGTATCGAGTAGTATAAACTTAACCTGCATCAACTTTCTAGCATCGTAATAAGATCAGCGTTGCCAGATTTACAATTTTGTGCCTATCTTCTAACTTCTCTGTTCTTCAAAGAAACAGGACATTCGCGTACAAAGCGAGTTAACTCTCCAATTTTCCAACTTTTCTATAGAAGGCTATGAGGCTAAACAAACATAATAATGCGACAAAAGCTTGTCTCCATCTACTAGCTTTGATTTTCAATTTTCTAATTTAAAAATATCAACGTGCTTTGGAAATGTGCAGATTGGGTTGCCTATCACTTTCATCAAGGGACATCATCACTTTGAATAACCCCATATGTTGCAAGCATCACCTCGTCCTCGGTGTGCTAACTGAAGAAAATTGAGGCGTTTGAGGTTTTTAATATTTTGTTTCCTTGGATTATCAGTTGAGCATGGGCTTCTGCCGTTTTATTTTTCTGTTAGCATACAAATTCCATCTTGTGTCAAATAGTCTACGTCGACAAGGTTTATCGATTTAAATCACCTTGCGTGCTAAATCGACGAAACCTTGTCGACGTGAGCTTTTTAGTTAGTTAGTGCAGTTAAAAATTACGACAAGTAAGATTGCGTTTTTTTGTACTTTTCAGTCTCCAACTAAAAATGTCCGTAACTATTTCAATATTGAGGATAATCAAAATGGCCAACTTGCAATGACGTAAACTGTACATTGATGAAATATCAAATGTATGTCACGCGACACCCTGTAGATTTATCTTTCCTGTAATCATTCAAAAACTAGAGTTGACGCCGTTTCTCTACGGCTTCTCTGGGCCTTTCTCATAGTGCCATGCTAGCCCGACCGCGCTGTTGCGCGATTTTACTTGTATTTAGACATACTAAGGACATTATATGGTGACGCTTCGTGCCTCCATGCCCTCGCATATAACAAGCCTTCGATTTTCTAACCTTTTGAGTCACCGAACACCCTGCAGATTTATTTTTCCAATAATCATTCGAAAACTAGAGTTGACGCCGTTTCTCTACGGCTTCTCTGAGCTTCTCTCACAGTGCCATATTAACCCGACAGCGCTGTTGCGTGATTCTACTTGTATTTAGGCATACCAAGATAATTTCATGGTGACGCTTTGCGCTGGTACTCCCTCCCATGTAAAAAGGCTTCGATTTTCTAACCTTCTTAGTCACAGACCACCCTGTAGATTTATTTTTTCCAATAATCATTCGAAAACTGGAGTTGACTCCGTTTCTCTACGGCTTCTCTGAGGCTATTTCACACTATCACACTAGCCCGAACTCGCTGTTGCGCGATTATACTTATGTTCAGGCATACTGAGAAAATTACAATGGTGGCGCTTCGCGCTGGCATGCCCACTCATATAACAAGGCTTCGACTTTCTAACCTTCTGAGTTATGGAACACCCTGCAGACTTATTTTTCCAATAATCATTGGAAAACTAGAGTTGACTTCGTTTCTCTGTGGCTTCTCTGAGCCTTTTCACATTGTCACACTAACCAAAGAGCTTATTTAGTGGCGCTTCGCGCTTTCATGCAAGATCACCTATGGTAACCAGTTGTCGTACTCTCGCATCATCTCCCGTAACAAGTCGACTTTCTAAGAGGAGATTATTTGGTGGCGCTTCGCGCTTGCTTGCACTTTGCTGTTTTTTAACCTCTTACTGTACAAGATTTTATACAGAGATGCTTCGCTCTTCCATTTCAGGTCGCTTTAGGCGTCCAATTCTTGAATTTTGCCCTCTTCGTCGCAGTGATTTTTAATCTGCGTCGCTTGCAGAATAAACAACGTCAAGCTATCGCGTTTTACTTTTTAATACTCTTAGACGCAGCAGCATTCCGTGCTTTTATGGAAGGCTGCCTAAGGCGGCCAACGATCGGAATTTGCTTTCTCTACTGAAAAGATTAATATTTTTTAATCCTGCACCACTGATCACGTTGTCGTAGTTCACGCGAAAAGCAGACTCTTAATCCCGGCATCGCCTCGCTGTGTCACGGTCAAAAGGCGCTTCTGTGCTTCTCCACCACCAGCCGTAGGAGTAACTTCTAGGGCCGGCTGCTAAAATATTTTCTCAGCACGCTTCTGTTCTCAACCTTCTTAGCTGAATCTCATCACGTTGCGTCGCTTTGCGCTTGCATGCAATGCCGTCTCTTGCAATAAAATTAGATAAATAGATAGTTTCAAGTTTTCAATTCTTCGCGTCGTGTTATTGTACTCCAGATCACCAGCAAGCGGTGCCTACGTCGCCGTAGTTCGGTATGCATTTTCGATCGGTTATTGGTCCACAGCATGAACAACTGGGAACCGGGCAGCTCCCGGCGGATTTCTTCCGGCAGGTACATCTCTCGGCGGCCTTTTTCCGGCATGGACTTCTTTCGGCACGGATGTCTTCCGGCACGGAAGTATCCCTGGACGGATCTCTCCCGTCGTGGATTTCTCTCGGCACCGATATTTCCCGGCATACACGTAGAATTGGGGTTTCGACTATGCTTAGTCCACAATATCATGTAGTAACATAATATTGCGCTGGTTATAACCAGTCATCAGCGAGAGAGCTTGTTAGATGTTTGGTTAAAGGTTAGGTTAGAGGTTGAGTTAGAGGTTAGTCTATAGGTTAGCTTAGAGATTAGGTTAGAGCTTAAGTTAGAGGTTAGGTTACAGGTTAGGTGAGAGGTTAGGTTAGAAGTTAGGTTAATGGTTAGGTTAGAGGTTGTAACCAGCTCAATATTACGTTACTACATGATATTGTGGACTGAACATAGTTGATACCCCAATTTTACGTGTATCCCGGGAGAGATCCGTGCCGGAAGATATCCGTTCCGCGAAAAGTCCATGCCGGGGAAAAGCCACCTGGAAAAATACGCCGGGAGATGTCTGCAACCCGAACAATTCAGTATATCGTTTTCTTCCTCTTTTGAAGTTACCCTTTTCCAAAGCAGCTAATTTTCGCCTTTGGCGGCCTACGGTCGTTTTTCGCTCATCACACTGATAATATTCAGAAGGAAAATTCGGAATTTGAAGTGAAAGAGGTATCAGCCCTTAGATCCTAAGGGCGCCTGAGCAAACCCTCCCAAACTTCTAGTAACCAATTAGCAAAACGACTTTTTGGAAATCAATACAAAGACTCGACTTGCCTGATAGTATTAAGTTGAACACCAAGACAGCATGCCAAAAATAAGACTTTTTGACCAAGACTTGCCAAGGAGCTGAGATTTGGATTTTCCGAGCAAATTTGATTTTTACAGATGTGAATT
Organism: Ignelater luminosus; assembly: GCA_011009095.1. Lineage (NCBI taxonomy): Eukaryota > Metazoa > Arthropoda > Insecta > Coleoptera > Elateridae > Ignelater > Ignelater luminosus. The sequence continues at coordinate 210,578 of VTPC01004451.1, forward strand.
GATGAGCGACACTTTTTTTAATGCGTGAAAAGAGATTAATTAAAGTTAAAAGCAATTCCGAAACTTTTGTGTTAAAATCAAGACTTGGGCATGATCTTGAATTTACCAAAATTTAGAAATATGACGATACCAAGACTGAACCCTTTTTTGGTTTTACTACCTTGGTCTTATGAACAGTATGAGATCCTTCTTTCTGTTGCCATGAAAATCGTAACCATCTCGATGTATTAGAATCATCAGGAGATTTTTTATTTTTACCAGGCGTTTGGCCCAATTAGCTACCGATACCAGTTTTAATTATTTTTTTAATGGAGTCCCCTTTTGTATATGACGCTTTGGAATATTTTACAAATTCCAATAAAGGACATAGTACATATTTCAAAATTTAAAAAAATAGATACTCTGCAAACATGGCGAGTTACACAAAGAAAAAATTGATTTGAGAAGTAATTGGGAATTTTCTAGATCTTATAAGAAAGTTAGGGATAGAATTTAATGTAATTAAATGGAATAATTTTAATAAAGAAAAGAACAAAATGAATATGAAATTTTTCTTTTTTTGCCAAGTAAGCAAAAATTTAGCACATTCTTCACTATTACAGAAGACAATATGAAATAAAAATTCTAGACATAATAGCAGACAAAGCAGAAAAAAAATTGTGAATGGGATGCGGCGGAAGGAACCGGCCGGCGGATGTTGGGCGCATAATTCTCATTCATCACGGTCGAGAATGAAAAGCGAAAGTTCGGAATTTCCCGTTCACATGTCTGCATATGTGTGTGTGTGTGTGTGTGTGTGTGTGTGTCTGCGTCTGCCCCGTCGTCGAAGTCGTCGAAGTCGTCGAATACATTTTTATATTTATACAGATACTACACATAAATATAAAACGGAATTAGCGCGAGAGCGACAGTATGCGATGATGCAGCAAAAAATAGAAATCTCTCCGCAATTAGGTTAGATAGAAAAGTTTCATGTTCGTATCATACTGCTACAAGAAGGGAACGGCGGTCACATTGATGATTTATGCTTTATTAATGCAAAAGTGTGATACGTAAATTAAATGGTATTAATTGTTAGTAATTGGCATTGATAATTGTAATACGTAACGGATTATGCCATTGCAATTGGTTTACATCCGCAAGTACTTTAATTCAACCTTTCACCTTTTTTTATCAGAACCGTCCTTGTATTGTAAGATCCTAATTGAGTGTGGTGGCATGGCTGGCTTTTTTCCTGAAACTCCTTCAAAGTACTGTTTAGTTTCTTTTGTTTGCTTAATAATAATCGAGATTTATGTTGAAAATTCTCAAAAAAACACCTTTTGCTTGAATGTGCGAACGGTAAACAATTAATGCACAGCATTGTTTGAAAACATGGCCATTTATGTTTTAGTCATGGAATAACCAGAAAGTTAATCTAATCTAATCTGGAACTCCATGAATATTGAATATTTATTTGAAAATTAAACTATTGAGGCTTGTTTATATTAGATAAAATGCTAGAAATTCCTAGATTACTACAAAAAAATACTTTAGGGATCTTTCACAGTTAAATGAACTCTTCTAAACATAATTATTTTGTTTCATTATACTGACATCAATTAAAGCTTTTTTTACAAGAAGCATATTTCGAATTTAAGGCTTCTGCTGTATTATACTTCAGAGCAGCTGCCAGTTTTGAGGATTTAAGATGGCCTTGATACACTGATCATCGATATTTTTTGTTTAATGCTCGTCATGTTTGCGGAATATCTTGATTTAAATCACGCGACTAGAACCGGCAGCCATTTTGTACAGTTATTGTAATTTAACCTAAATTAATACATCGATGAAATATCGAAGATATGTCACGGGATACCACCCTGTATTTTCCTATTTTATATTTTATTCCACTATAAAATGCTCGAACTTGAATAAATAAATTTGCACGATCCACTTTAAGATATATTACGTATTTGAATATAATGTAAATTGCAGTGACCTAGATGTTAAGAAGGTAAACCCAAAGGAAGCAAGAGAACCTGAGCGTGTGCACTCTTACTTAAAAACCAACTACCATAGGTCATGATAACAATTTTAACGGGAAATAGAACGCCAAGAAGGATTATCAGCGCATCTCATCATCATCATCCCACTACATTTTCAGTTTTCATGCTTGCCAAACAAATTTCGCTTGTTAATCCTATTTGAAATGCGAGACTAAACTTCATCTTAACCAAAAATCTCTTTATAGAGCCAAAAAACGTCCAGTTAGACCGACGCGGTCTAGACGTCTGCGTCCTTGCTTGCTTGCTTGCTTGC
>VTPC01004451.1:222878-233151 GCA_011009095.1 Ignelater luminosus
ATTAAACGTGTTGTATATGCAATAGCAAATCTTCGCGATCGGTATATTAAATTTCCACAAACTGCAGCTGAAAATCAAACTGCAGTTCTAGTGTTCTCTAGAATAGCAAGATTTCCAAGAGTGATTGGGGCAATAGATTGTACCCATGTAAAAATACAATCACCAGGTCAGTTTAAATGAATCATAAAAAGTGATTACTAACTATCCAAAATGTTGTAGGTTTGAATGTTCAGGTTATAAGTGATGCAAACAATCGCATAATTGATATTGTTTCACGATGGCCAGGAGCTGCTCACGATAGTTATATTTTTAATAACTCAGGTATAAGAATGCGTTTTGAAACTGGCCAAATGAAGAACTTTATTATACTAGGGGACAGTGGCTACCCACTGCGTCCTTACTTATTAACACCATTTGATAATCCACAAACAGATGCCCAAAGACTGTATAACGAATCTCAGATAGGAACTCGAAATGTAGTTGAAAGAACATTTGGAATATGGAAACGTTTTCCAATTTTATCAATGGGTATTCGGACTCATTTAGCCTTAACCCAAGCCATTATAGTAGCAAGTGCAGTGGTACATAATTTGGCTTGCAATAACCAAGATGTATTACCAAATGATGAAAATGACATTGATGTGGAAAATGATCAAGACCAAGAACATCAAAGAGCAGGAATTATAGAACAGGCAGGTCATGCTATGAGACGAACAATAGTGAACTACTTTGCCGAATTATTATGATATAACATATGTAAAAAAGACTTGACTGAAGTATACTATGGCAATGGAAAGTCACGCCGAATTCATTTGTGAGAATAATATTATAGTTACAGTTCAAAGAGGTAGCCGACATTACTACTACTTCTTCTTGCAGCATTTCAATTTAGTACATATGTAGGACCAAGATATGTATGTTTATTAATTATTTCAAATATATACCTCTACTATGTTATTATTATTATTATTAAATCTTCCAATTAAATTAATAGTTCTATTTGGTAAAAAGATCACACAATAAAGTTTTGTTGTAGTTTATTATTTCTGATTATTCCTTTATATTTATTTCAATGATGAACTATTAAAAAGTAGCCCAATCTGCATAGTCTATAACTGAAGGATGGATTTCAGTGGGAAAAGATTATATACAACTAATATGTCGATGAGACAAATACACAAATAAATATATCACCATCATAAATATTTCCTTTCATAAGCTTTATTTTTTTTCATTCCCTACAATCGAATTTCATGACTATTAACATCTTTTAGTCTTTTCCCCCTCTAGATTAGAATAATGTGTCTACCCTTCTAACTGTTTTTGCAATAAATGAATCTTTAATTTGTTTTTCTCAATTTTCAATTCTAATAGTTCCAGCTTTAATTTTCTCTCATTCTAAATTGGTCTTCTTCAATCACCCGCTTTTCTTTAATTTCATTGTCTTTTTGAATTACATTTCTTTGTAATTCAACAAGTTGAGTTCTCGAATCTAATATTTGCTCTAGTTTAGAATTCAATAGATCCTTTGCTGCAGGTTTTGCAGGGAATGGTGGAGTCCTTAAAGCTTTGTGTTTTTTTTCTCTTAACATCCTGGGATTCCAGCTTTCCCATCGTTTTGTGGGAGTGTTTTCCTAAAAGTATATATTAATATCACAAATTGAAAACCTTATACTTAAAACATACTTTAGTTTCTTCGGTGATCTGTGTTATTTGTACTACATCCGAGGTATCAAGTTCAGCAGTATTTGTTAATACATCAAATGATGCTTGTTCTGAATTGAAAACACACTCTGCCAAAATAGTATCAGTAGCTTCTGCTGGTGCTAATTCGTTTACATAAAAAAAAATTACTGTTCAGGTTGGGCTCTACAACTGCACTACTACTTGTGTTCTCTGAAATATGAATGACAAATAATAAGATTCATTATTGTGTTCATGCAATACTTACCATTTAATACCTGATCACTATCAAAATTAGCTGGTAAACCGTTTATGTTTAACTGAAGATATCCCATCAGTTTTTCCTCAAAATCTGTTAATTCTTGTACATCTGCCTGTCCGCCGCCTGTTCTGAAAACTTCTAGTTTATTTTTGGATAATTTAGATTTTAATGTTTGTTTTATAGTGTCATATTTATTTCTCAAAACAGTAACACTTCTTTCATTCCCAGCAAGTGCTTTAAATTCTTGGGAAATCTTTTCCCAAATTTGATTTTTTTCCTTCCATGTAATAGAGTCAGTTTTTTTATTTTCAACTATTTTTATATGTCGAATGACTACATCAATTAGAAATCTTGTTTACAATTCTGTGAAATTCTTCGAACGTTTTCTTTTCTTTGAGTACATACTTGATTACCTCCGCCTCGAATTTCCAGATCCATCTAATGACACACACATTATTCATATATTTACTTTGCTGTATTCATAATTAATACGTACCTTTGCACTATAGAAACGTCAGAAAAGTGAGGCTAGATCGCATTTCTTCTACCAAATTATTTTGCTTATTTTTTGTCTCACTCTTACTCATACGGTGAAGTTAGTTTATCATCATTTTTGTTGCCAACCTATTTTACATATACTAATCTGTCGATTTGTTAATGATAATAATAAAACTGTTGAAAAGACGCATTTATTTAATGGCCAATTTAATGTGCAGTTTAAATAAAAGTTCCCTTTACTAAATGACAACTTTACAGAGAGGTGAAAAAGCCGGCCCTTCGTCTGGAAATAATTTTTCACATGAATAACCACGTCGTAAGTAGTCTGGGACGACCACTATGATGATAAGTATATATCAAACATTTATGTAATTACTTATTTATGTTGGTAGTATAACCTATAAACACTAACTAAAGGAGGTGCGCTTTGTAGAGGCCTATACGCTATCATTTAAAGCATCCACGCTTGTTATTATTTTATTAAATATTCACTAATCAAGAGAACTATACCGAGTATGAGATATGCCTATATTTATTGGAACTTGTATTGATTGAACTTACACTGTAATAATAATCCACATTAAAAAAATTGCAAAAGGGAGTGTCACATGGCTCAATGCAAGGGCCTGTTATTATTAATATTTCCACTCTTCAAGTTTTTTTTAATTCATTAATGTCTCTTTTCAAATATTAATATAGAATACCAATGAAAACAGTGTAGATTTAGTAATTCTCGGTGGTTGATCAAAATTAAAAGGTTTTTCGCCACTTTATTAGTAATTCTCATGATTTGCGTTTTTCTTATTTCTTTTTTTATAGTCTATAAATGAAAAAAACTGAGAATCTTGCAGGTTCAATACTCCGCAAACATGGCAAGCCTCTTTTTCGTTTTTTCAAAAAAAACCATTAAGAATTCTGAGGACGAATTCACAAATTTGCGTTTAACCCCACTTTTTTCCCCTTTCGATCTAATTTCCTTTCAATTTTCGATTCACTTAGCACCAATCCCAAATACAAAGAATTAGCCGGCGGTCGCACACATCAAACTCCCAAATTGGTATGCATTAATAATAATAATAAATATGTAGTGACAACCGGAAGTAGGACAGAGAGGTAACCATACACATTTTATACACAGGTGTGGACAGTGGTTTTTACTCAATGACATTCCCAAGCGTCTGCAATGATGGTGTGCGATGTCGCGCGAGTCATTCATATACCAGTAGGTGTTTGTTTCACACAAGGCAGGCAGCAACCTGCAACGACTTGCGTCTTTTACTATAGTAGATAGGTGATGATAGCTTGAGGATATTTCGACTTGCATGCGGTCGTATCCGTTATGGCTCATTTCCCCACCGTTATAAAAGAGTGTCTGTTGCGGTGATAGTACTAGTAGCTCTCACTTTCGTGATATATCGGAAGAAATTACGCCATGAACTCTTTTATTATTTTTTTTTTTTCATGTTTTCTCTCTCCTTATATCTTGTTTGAATTGTGTATGGAATCGCTGCAATGGTTGCTATTGTTGCATAAACAGTTGAATAATAAACAATGAATAGCGATTTTGATGATAATGATAGTTCTAGTTGGGTTAGGCAATTCATTTAGTCATAAATAAAAATTGAAGGAGTTTAGCAAATTATTACAGTGACATTATTTTTTTCAAGTGGAACAAATTGGAAATCTTGCGTCTTTACTTTCTTCAATTAACTTTCACGTGGTTTTCCCAATTAGACTGGGAAAAAACCTTTAAAGATACGAAGTTTTTTCTCTGAAGAATCATAATATTGCGAAACTTTAAAAAATTTATTTTTAAATCGATAAAGCCGTGATTTCATTGTTTTTCTTTCAGGTTATGTTATACGCCCAGTGTGTTTCTTTTGGCTGCCTAATTTAATAAACGAGTGAAATTAGACACAAACACGATTATGATGTGAACATTACGTGTCTCTTGAAGATCTAACAGATAATTTAGTTGTCAACAGTTTGCAATTATTAAAACGCGATTGTTTTGGTATTTAAGTAAAATGTGTCAAGCAAGCAACAAGCTTGCCGTGGTGTTAGAAAGAAAGTAATATTTGTAATTTAAATGTCCGTGCAAGTTTCTTCGTAATGATTAATTAATTAATTATCATCTTGACATCTTTGATGTTTTTAACAAATCGTTTATTAATTATTAATAAACCTTTTCCCTTTTGTGCAAATATTTTCACACGTCGTTTCGTGTCTAAATAAATAAATAAAGCCAAGACTGTCATGTAAAATTAATGAACGGTCCCATTTTGTTAAAAGAATGAAGATAAAGGGAACACACAGTCGCAGTCGTCGGCAAAGTTGACAGAACCCCCATCGTACATATAAATTAATGAACATCACCCACATCAAAAAAATTTTACACCGTTCGCTTGTTCGAAAAAGAATAAAAGATTAAAGAGAGGACTCCCAAAGGGGCCAAACAGCAATTATACTTCCAAACATGGCAATTCCATTAAATTCAAGTTAATTCAAACAAATAGAATCCGGGGAGTTTTGGGCGAGATAATGGAAACTCGAAATGTCTTCATTTGTTTTAAAGACCCGTTTAGCATTTTAACAGGAATTTCTTCTCTCTCACGGAAGGATTTGAAAGTGTAATTGGTTTTAAATTTAACTTCAAACCGCAACCAGCTAACACTTGACGTTTATAGTTTCTTTTGTATTTATAGTGCAGTATCTCGTTTTTAAGACCATTCTCTATATTCTTTTTATTTTTTTTTCTTTTTGGCGGCGGCCCTTATAATGAGCGGCATTTTTCGATAGGTAATTCATTATGAAGATAGTATCGAAACTGACTGGTGTCTGGTGACACGCCGAAGGTGTCCGTTCTAGTTTCTAAATTTTACTGATAGATACACTTTACTCTCTAGGGAGAGGATTAATGAGATCTCCCACGTTTAAATATTTTAAGAGACTTTTTATTAAGGCACTTGTGAACATAACTTTCTATAGGCGTTACTTTTTCCTTTATTTTCTGTTTATAAAGCGAAGGAAATAATTAAATTCCGAACGTTCCGTGTGATATGAGGTTAACTGACAGGAAATTAGGGGACCTTTAAATTAGATTAATTCATTGTTATAATTGAGAGGGCACGACATTGCAAATTATTTAAGACGTTTATTTATTAATGTGACCTTGTAAAGGCCTCTCCTGAAATTCTTTTTAACGCATTCATTTTCTCATTATTTCTCTTAAATTACATATTCGGCATCGAATTGACCTTCATTGTACGCAAGTAGTTACATTTTTTGGGTAACAAAAAACGTAAGCAGACAACATACGCTTGGATTGAAATTAGAATTTAAAAACAGAATCAGTTGTGAGACCTAACAAGTTTTTGTGCTTCTTCTAGGATGCTTACAGTTGAGCTTTATCTTCCACCAGACCACCTATGGTGGCTTGTGATCGGACTTCGTCCTCAATCAAGCAATCTTCGGCGGCTTCTTATCGGTTTCCTGCATTAACTTGATCAAATGCGATGATTCTAGATCTATTGCTACCTGCGGTAGCCTATGATCCTCTAAAGGGCCGCCTTCGGCGGCCTATCGTCTAGCTACACTCTCAACTTGGCTACCTGCGACGGGTCACAATCATCCACACTTGCAATAGACCACCTTCCTGTTTTGTCTGCAACTTTAACACTTATAGTAGCCAGCAACGGGGCTTCGCCCCTCAATAGATCTAACTCTGCTCTGTACCATGCCTACGATAGACTAATATTATTCGCCCTCGACTTGTTTACCTGTGATAGCCCCTGATCGGATTTGATACCATCCCTCAACGAGGCTGCAGCGGTCTATGATCCTACTTCATCCCCGATCAGGCCACTTGTGATGATCCACCATCGGTCTTTGTCCTCAACCTGGACACTTACAACAGCCCTCCACTAGATCACTGCATGGAAGCCCACGAGAAGCCTTTCTTGAGAAAAGCTAAATTGACTGTACAGCGGAGTTTCTTTCGCCATCAATGTAAACGCCCATGGTGTTCACAGTCGAGCTTCGTCCTCCATCAGATCATCTGCCTGCGGTAGCCTATGAGTGGACTTCGTATTAATTTATAATTCACCTTCGGTGACCTACCATCGGACTCCACTTTCAGCATGGCTTTTCACTGCGCCTACACTTGACATTACTCGTCTTCAACCTGGCCACACCCGTTAAACCATGATCGGGTTTGTCTTCCTCCAGGTCACCTTCAACGGTCTACGTTTGGACTCGCTTACAGTGTTCCATCATCGAGCATTGTTATTAATCATTAGGCCGCCTTTGAACATTGCTCTTTACTATACCTACAGTTGAGTAATATTATTCGCCCTCAACCTGACCACCTTCATTAGCTCATGATGGGATTCATCACTTTTGGTGGTCTATTATCGAAATTGATTCTCAACATAGCCACCTCCTGTCGCAAACTACAAACAGACCCGGCAACTGGCCGCCTGCGATAGACGACGATTATTTTTATTCAGCCTCTACCCGCCCACTGCGATAGCCCATGATCGGTTGCGTCTTCCATCAGACCACTTTCAGTGATGTACCATCAGGCTCCATTATTAACGTGACAACGGCTAAGGCTTCCATCATACCTTTTGCACTGGCGAGCTTTGTCTTCAACTGGCCATTTCCGGTCTTTCTTCCCCACTAGGTGCTCTATATCGAATTTTGCTCTTCTATGCCTACGATTACCTAATATTATATTTGCTTTTAACCTGATCAGCTATGGTAGCTACTAACTTCGAATCGCCCTCATCAGACCACTTTCGTCAGCCCGATATCGGGCTTCACTATTCACCAGGCCATCTGCCGTGGGCCCAATCTAATCACCTCTGGTGGTCAAGCTACTTGCAGTGGCCCACAATAATATTGCACGACTTTTAAAGAGACAAGCCCTTCTTGTTCGATCGGGCCATTTTCGACGGCCTGCCCTTAACTTGATTATCTACAGTGATACACAAATAGGCCTTCCCCCTCCATCAGGCTATCTGCAGTAGCCGACAGTCACCTAATATTGCGCAACTTTTTAAAGAAACAACAAGCCCTTTTCGCATTCAATTAATAGGTATAGAAGTTTTCCCGTAAGTTGCTGCAGAATACAAAATTTTGGGTTTTTTGAATTTTGTGAGAGAATTCGTACTTTTGTGAGACTTTTAGATTTGGTTATCAGAAGCACTATTTAGATTTGCCTTGTTTTTCTCATTCGTCTGAACTGGATGTTCTAGTCGTTAATGAAAACAATTCGCGTAAAGATTGCCAAAAAATTATCTGCTCTAAGGTCGTTTTTGTTTTTGCATGTAATGAAAGCAGAAATGCAAGATCGAAAATTCTGGACGAACTCAAAACAGTGGAATTTCATGTAGACAATTCGAAATTGACTTGACTGCGAGTAACCAAACGACTAAGAAATAATTCGAATGAAAGTTCTTCTTTCTTTTTGGAAATCAAAAGTTGTGAAGGAATGTTTTGATAGACAATCCACATTTATCAAACGGAGTTGCCCAGTCTGAAGAACGACTAACTGATGTTTACTCGCTTTTTTTTCTAACAGAGATTAAACATACAAATTTTTCTGACCAACTAGCAGTTTGCGCAAAGCTTCTTCGTTGTCTTAATCAACTTACGAAGCTCAAGAAATACAAAGGTCATCTAATTAGTCAACCAAATGACCAAAAAATAATTTGATCCATTAATCCAAATGGACTAAGACGTAATTTAGGATTTACAAAATTGATAATTTTGTTCATCGCAGTCTCATTGAAAATTTGATGTGAATACCAATATCTTAGCGGACGTTTTGTCGGCTTCTATAACAAAACATCATCTAGGAGTTTATAAAAAAAAACAAATGAAAACAAATTGAAACCATTTCAAACGCTACACGTAAAATTGGAAATGTAATATGATGAGTTTAGATGTTTTCAAAACAAATGCGTAAAACTGTCATTTCAAATTTATTCAAGGCTTACTTTGTTTGATAACAATTATTCCTGTGTTTTTAAAACCATTTTATATTTTCCCATGAAAGTTCTAAAATTATCATTATAATTGTCGGATAATACATTTTATTTGTTAAACACAAAACAAAAAAAGCACACACTTTTTCTGATATTAAGAATAATTAATCATCGCAAGGCGTTTTAATTTTTAATAACAAAAAAACCTCTTTTGACCTTTTCTTGTTTTTTTGACGTTTTTGACGCGAATATCTTTTTGAACTCTTTTAACCCTAGATAGTTGACTTTGGAATTAATTTCCTGGAGTACTTACGATCGGATTTAAATTTTTATTAAAGCGATTGTCGTTTGTTGTCACCTAGGAATTTTCAACAATGTTTACTGGAATTTACCACCCACAATTTTTGAATCGTAACAATAAAAAAAGAATTCGTTTGTTTCCACATCGTGGTTCACAGGTAGAGTTGTACAAAAGGTAGCAGGATTTTAGTAGGATTATGTTTTTCCTTAAAAGGACAAAATGCTTTTAGGAAAGCTTAAAGCTTCGTCATTCGTTTTACTATAATAGTGTACCTTCTTGCATTCTTTCACGTCTTGTCTTTTATGGCGGTTTGACTTTATAGGTGTTAATGGTAGTCATTTTGTGTGAGTGTTGTGTATATTTTTTTTTCGTTCTGTCTTTATTTACTTCGAATTTGATAAAAATGTATTTAATTAAAAACAAATAGAACATAATTGAGTGTTTAGAGGTTAGATTATTATTACTTCATTTTTATTTATTAATCAAGGACAAACTTAAGACAAGTTTCTACTTGAAAGTAGAGTTATAATTGATATTTAAATTTGAATAGCATTTAAACAATCAATTTTAATCTGTCAAAAAATGTTTAATGCGTCTCTAGAATATAAAATTAAGACACAATTACTGTTAATTCAATAATACCAAATAAATTATGCAGAAAACCCGATCTCCAAGCTTAATATAGTATGTAATAGCTAACAGCATACAGTAGTAGTAGGTTGTTCTCGATAAAAACGTAGGCTTTTCATTTGTTTTTAATTTGCTTTTTTTGCGGTTCTTTCTTGGTTATTTTTAAAAATTATGTCAACTCTGCAATAATATTAACATTTTTATAGGCATTTGCATTCCTATCCAAAAATGCATTTTTTACTTTCGATTTTATGTCCAGTATGAAAATTATAGCATTCGTGTTTTTTTTTCTTTCTTTGTTACCTTTTATATCATCCATCTAACAAGGTGGTCCTTGATGATGACGATCCTATATCTGAGGCAGGAGGCCAGAGGCGCCGCCCGCTTGATCGTTTTGACAGCAACAACAGCAGCAGCGGTTTTTTCCCTTTTATTTTTTCGGGGCGAGATTTAATAGAGCCGTCTTTTTAACTTCATAATGTTCAATGGTCAATATTTTTTAACTTCGTGGTAGGTGTTTTTTTTTATTTATATGCGTTTGTCTTTTTAATTGGTAATTTGTTGTTTGGGGTTAGGCTTGCCTGCTTTGAAACCAAAAATCTCGATCCCACAAAAACTTTATTGGATGATAAATTTCATTTTTTGTTTTTTTACCGTGAAATACTAAAATGAGTAGTTCGAAGCACACCAAAAGTGTCCCTTTCTTATTCATTTAATGACTTTTTCAAGGAATCTCCTCGCTTATATTATTATTATTATTATAGGAAATAAATTTTCTTCACTCGTTTATTATCAACATTTCGACCATTTCCTTCAAGAAAGTTGCAAATTCGAACGACTTGCGCAGCAGGTGCGGCTAGACAGACTGTCCCATATTCATCTGATGTTGGTATGCGTGCTAATCTAGCT